>CACRXK020003867.1:0-34188 GCA_902702795.2 Paramuricea clavata | reverse complement strand
ATATAATACCACGCCATATAATACCACGCCATATAATACCATGCCATATAATACCACCCCAATTATCATACCACCCCAATTATCATACCACCCCAATTATCATACCACAAAGGTAAAATTTTGCGAAAGTCTTGGACATTCTTGCTTGTGAAAAGTTCGCGCCAAAATGTTCGTTTTTCGTCCTAAAACGTTTTTTCTTTGCTTTTTTTTGTAGAATTAAGAAGGACTACATCGCTCTAACCAGCAGAGGTAAAGTTCAATGTGTTTTTTTTCATTTTTTTGCTCAATCGAAATCCCGTTCGAAGGCGTTGTGCGAGCCGCAACATGGCTTCGCTCGCTCATGTGCTGCCCCAATTATCATACCACCCTATATAATACCACCCCATATAATATCACGCCATATATAATACCATCCCATATATAATACCACTCCATATAATACCACGTACGCCATATAATACCACGCCATATAATACTACGCCATATAATACCACCCCAATTATCATACCACCACATATAATACCACCCCATAGAATACCACCCCATATAATACCACCCCATATAATACCACACCATACAATACCACCCCATATATAATACCACTCCATATATAATACCACCCCATATAATACCACGCCATATAATAACACCCCATATAATACCACCCCATATCATACCACCCCATATCATACCACCCCATATCATACCACCCCATATCATACCACCCCATATCATACCACCCCATATCATACCACCCAATATCATACCACCCCAATATCATGCCACCCCAATATCATGCCACCCCATATCATACCACCCCATATATTACCACCCCATATATTACCACCCCATATGATACCACCCCATATAATACCACCCCATATAATACCACCCCATATAATACCACCCTATATAATACCACGCCATATAATACCACGCCATATAACACCATGCCATTTAACACCATGCCATATAACACCACGCCACATAACACCACGCCATATAATACTACGCCATATAATACCACCCCAATTATCATACCACCCCATATAATGCCACGCCATATAATACCACCCCATATATAATACCACTCCATATATAATACCATGACATATAATACCACGCCATATAATACCATGCCATATAATATCACGCCATATAATACCACGCCAAATAATACCATGCCATATAATACCATGCCATATAATACCACGCCATATAATACCAAGCCATATAATACCACGCCATATAATACCACGCGATATAATACCATGCCATATCATACCACCCCATATAATACCACCCCATATAATACCACCCCAATATTATACCACCCCATATCATACCACCCCCATATCATACCACCCCATATAATACCACGCAATATAATACCATGCCATATCATACCATGCCATATAATACCACGCGATATAATACCACGCGATATACCACGCCATATCATACCACCCCAATATCATACCACCCCCATATCATACCACCCCCATATCATATCAACGCATATAATACCACCCCATATAATACCACCCCATATAACACCACCCCATATAATACCATCCCATATCATACCACGCCATATAATACCACGCCATATAATACCACGCCATATAATACGACCCCATATAATACCACCCCATATAATAGCACCCCATATAATACCACTTACAAGATATGTGCTGTGTGTGATTGCATATGTAAGTTATATATTCCAAAATATTAGTCCAGTTGTGCATCGAGCTCTGTTGGTAAATATGGATCTGCTTCAGTCTGTGTTTGGGAATGTCGTCAAATAGATTTCATCCTGCATAATTTGCAGACACGTTCGACAATTACTTAAGCCCTACCCAGCCCTGATTGTGGACATGAATTTAATAATATGTCACTCAGAAAAGTACTAACTATCACCATGGATAATAAAATAAATGGATAGGAAACTAGCTGACGTGACCTAATGTTTTCAATGAGCTGATGGCGTGGTTGGATGTTGAAACTTAGTTGCAAACCAAATTCTTAAAAACGGCATGTTTAGCAATAATACAGCTAAACATTTGAGTCAAAAAGCAAATGAATATAACTACGCCATTCTACGATGAAATCTCTAAGTATTCCCAGTCAATTTTACCAAATATTTCAAGCACTAAACAGTGTAAAATGCATCCCAAATTTCGTTAAAATTGGGGACGCCATTTTCGTAGCTACAAATGTAAAAAAAATACAAAACAAAGACGAAAAACATTTACCTTGAATACTTTGTCGTGGCTTAGGCATGTTTTTAAAACAATTAGACCAGTTTATGCTTCAATATCAATACTCTTTTAAAGCGGAAAGTATAGCGAAACAACAAAAATGCCGAGAACTTTGCAATACGTGTGACGTCACAGATTGCAACTAGGTTGTTTTTGCTTACGTCAGCTAGACTCCTATCCATTTATTTTATTATCCATGCTATCACACTGCCCCCATTATGTTTGACAAGATGAAATCTATTTGTTGATGGTTCCTAATTGGATACATGTGGTCTCAAATTTTTATAGAAAGACAATTTTATCGAATTGTTTCTGGATTTTTTTTTGTATTTTGCTGATGGTAAGTTATTGATTTCAGGTCTTCGGCAGCAGACTCGTGACCAGGATCGGATTTTCCTACTTTATACACATACCAAAAATTCTTGATTTGAACCACATTTCCAAACAAGTTTCGGGCAAGCTTTCCAATTTCACAGAAATGTCTTTCATTTTAAAAATAATTAATATGAAGCATTAGAAAATACCCAGATTGCCTTCAGGACGCTATAAGAACTTCTTCGAACCAGATTTGCTTTGCATCCAACTGTGGCCTTAGCGTACGTCCATTCTGGTTTGAATTAAGCTACATCCATTCACCAGATGACAACTACCAACTGACTTCCTTGTAACTTTGTCAAAAATACCAATTACCATCATAAAATTCTCTGGTGACCAAAATTTCAGAATCACTTGACACACAAATGCACCGTGCATATCTCATGGTTAAGAACACCACCATGTATTCTTGTTAAACCACACAAAGTCCTGGATAATGGTATAGTCTCTTGACTACCATGATAAAATTCTCTGGTTACCAAAATTTCAGAATCAATTCCTTCACAAATGCACCATGCATCTCTCATGGTTAAGAACCACCATGTATTCTACAGTTATACCACAATGTCCTGGATAATGGTAAAGTCTCTTGACTGCCATGATAAATTCTCTGGTTACCAAAATTTCAGAATCAATTCCTTCACAAATGCACCATGCATCTCTCATGGTTAAGAACCACCATGTATTTTACAGTTACATAACACAGTGCCCTGGATAATGGTAAAGTCTCTTGACTGCCATGATAAATTCTCTGGTTACAAAAATTTCAGAATCAATTCCTTGACAAATGCACCATGTATCTCTCATGGTTAAGAACCACCATGTATTTTACAGTTACACAACACAGTGCCCTGGATAATGGTAAAGTCTCTTGACTGCCATGATAAATTCTCTGGTTACCAAAATTTCAGAATCAATTCCTTCACAAATGCACCATGCATCTCTCATGGTTAAGAACCACCATGTATTCTACAGTTATACCACAATGTCCCGGATAATGGTAAAGTCTCTTGCCTACCATGATAAAACTCTCTGGTTACCAAAATTTCAAAATCAATTGACTCATGGATGTCTTGTGGTTAAGAATTAACCACCATGTATTCTACAGTTATACCACAATGTCCTGGATGATGGTAAAGTCTCTTGACTGCCATGATAAATTCTCTGGTTACCAAAATTTCAGAATCAATTCCTTCACAAATGCACCATGCATCTCTCATGGTTAAGAACCACCATGTATTCTACAGTTATACCACAATGTCCTGGATAATGGTAAAGTCTCTTGACTGCCATGATAAATTCTCTGGTTACCAAAATTTCAGAATCAATTCCTTCACAAATGCACCATGCATATCTCATGGTTAAGAACCACCATGTATTTTACAGTTACATAACACAGTGCCCTGGATAATGGTAAAGTCTCTTGACTGCCATGATAAATTCTCTGGTTACCAAAATTTCAGAATCAATTCCTTCACAAATGCACCATGCATCTTTCATGGTTAAGAACCACTATGTATTTTACAGTTACATAACACAGTGCCCTGGATAATGGTAAAGTCTCTTGACTGCCATGATAAATTCTCTGGTTACCAAAATGTCAGAATCAATTATTTCACAAATGCACCATGCATCTCTCCTGGTTAAGAACCACCATGTAATCTACAGTTATACCACAATGTCCTGGATAATGGTAAAGTCTCTTGACTACAATGATAAAATTCTATGGTTACAAAAATTTCAGAATCGATTGCTTGACAAATGCACCATGCAAGTCTCATGGTTAAGAACCACCATGTATTCTACAGTTATACCACAATGTCCTGGATAATGGCAAAGTCTCTTGACTACCATGATAAAATTTTCTGCATCAAATGTACCATGCATCTCTAATGGTTATCAGAACCACCATGTATTCTACAGTTACACCACACAGTGTCCTGGATAATGGTAAAGTCTCTTGACTACCATGATAAAATCCTCTGGTTACCAAAATTTCAGAATCAATTGACTTACAAATGCACTATGCATCTCTCATGGTTAAGAACCACCATGTATTCTTGTAACACTACACAATGTCCTGGATAATGGTTTAAGTCTCTTGACTACCATGATAAAATTCTCTGGTTACCAAAGTTTCCAAATCAATTGACTTACAAATGCATCTACCATGCATCTCTCAAGGTTAAGAACCACCATCCCTTCTGCAGTTCTACCATGTTACGTCCTGGGTAATGGTAAAGTCTCTTGACTGCCATGATAAAATTCTCTGGTTTCCAAAATTTCAGAATCATTTGGCTCACAAATGCTAAACTAGCGATAAGCTGTAAAGTTTAAGAGAGAAATAATGACCTCATAATGGCCCTTGATTAATCACAAACCCACTCTGTAGGGTAGTATATATTAATCACTGCATAATTAATCCCAGCATATATTAATCACTAAATAAAGCCATATAACTACGTCACAGGGCGGTATATAAATACCTATATAGACCATAATTATACATGATATTATTAACTTATATATAAATTCATATTTTGACTATTATTATTACATAATTATTACATGTGCAAAGCTGAGACGGTATTGCAGGTACGTATATACAGGTAGTAAGAAAAGATCTTGGAAAGTCGGTGCCAGAATATGTGGAGATGGTATGGAGATGAAGCAGTTGGAGACATACGAAGAGAAGTGTACAAGAAGAAGTGTACATTATTACATACATATTACATATTACTCTATATTAATTAATAATATGCCATAATTACATTACAGTGCAGTTTATAAATTCCTAGATAGACCATAATTATATTATTATTAACTTATATATCATATTTTAACTATAATTATTACATATTCTTACTTATTATTATACATACATATTATATATTACATACATATTACATATTAATCCGTATTAATTAATATACCCTAATTACATCACAGTGCAGTATATGAATCCCTATATACACCATAATTATATATATTATTAACTTATATATATCATATTTTAACTACAATTATTACGTAATTATTACATATTCTTAATACGTATTATTATACATACATATTAAATATTATTACATACATATTACTCTATATTAATTAATAATATGCCCTAATTACATCACAGTGCAGTATATAAATCCCTATGTACACCATAATTATACGATATTATTAACTTATATATATCATATTTTAATTATAATTATTACATAATTATTACATATTCTTAATACGTATTATACATATATATTAAATATTATTACATACATATTACATATTACTCTATATTAATTAATAATATGCCCTAATTACATCACTGTGCAGTATATAAATCCCCAGATAGACCATAATTATATTATTATTAACTTATATATATCATATTTTAATTATAATTATTATATAATTATTACATATTCTTAATACGTATTATTATACATAGGCTATATATTAAATATTATTACATACATATTACTCGATATTAATTAATAATATGCCCTAATTACATCACAGTGCAGTATATAAATCCCCAGATAGACCATAATTATATTATTATTAACTTATATATATATCATATTTTAATTATAATTATTACATAATTATTACATAATTATTACATATTCTTACTTATTATTATACATACATATTATATATTACATACATATTATTCTATATTAATTAATAATATGCCCTAATTACATCACAGTGCAGTATATAAATCCCTATATACATATTAAATATTATTACATACATATTACATATTACTCTATATTAATTAACAATATGCCCTAATTACATCACAGTGCAGTATATAAATCCCTATATACACCATAATTATATGATATTATTAACTTATATATATCATATTTTAACTATAATTATTACGTAATTATTACATATTCTTAATACGTATTATTATACATATATATTAAATATTATTACATACATATTACATATTACTCTATATTAATTAATAATATGCCCTAATTACATCACTGTGCAGTAGATAAATCCCCAGATAGACCACAATTATATTATTATTAACTTATATATATCATATTTTAATTATAATTATTACATAATTATTACATATTCTTACTTATTATTATACATACATGTTATATATTACATACATATTATTCTTTATTAATTAATAATATGCCCTAATTACATCACAGTGCAGTATATAAATCCCTATATACACCATAATTATATGATATTATTAACTTATATATATCATATTTTAAGTATAATTATTACGTAATTATTACATATTCTTAATACGTATTATTATACATATATATTAAATATTATTACATACATATTACATATTACTCTATATTAATTAATAATATGCCCTAATTACATCACTGTGCAGTATATAAATCCCCAGATAGACCATAATTATATTATTATTAACTTATATATATCATATTTTAACTATAATTATTACGTAATTATTACATATTCTTAATACGTATTATTATACATATATATTAAATATTATTACATACATATTACATATTACTCTATATTAATTAATAATATGCCCTAATTACATCACTGTGCAGTATATAAATCCCCAGATAGACCATAATTATATTATTATTAACTTATATATATCATATTTTAATTATAATTATTACATAATTATTACATATTCTTAATACGTATTATTATACATATATATTAAATATTATTAGATACATATTACATATTACTCTATATTAATTAATAATATGCCCTAATTACATCACTGTGCAGTATATAAATCCCCAGATAGACCATAATTATATTATTATTAACTTATATATATCATATTTTAATTATAATTATTACATAATTATTACATATTCTTAATACGTATTATTATACATATATATTAAATATTATTACATACATATTACATATTACTCTATATTAATTAATAATATGCCCTAATTACATCACAGTGCAGTATATAAATCCCCAGATAGACCATAATTATATTATTATTAACTTATATATATATCATATTTTAATTATAATTATTACATAATTATTACATATTCTTACTTATTATTATACATACATATTATATATTACATACATATTATTCTATATTAATTAATAATATGCCCTAATTACATCACAGTGCAGTATATAAATCCCTATATACATATTAAATATTATTACATACATATTACATATTACTCTATATTAATTAACAATATGCCCTAATTACATCACAGTGCAGTATATAAATCCCTATATACACCATAATTATATGATATTATTAACTTATATATATCATATTTTAACTATAATTATTACGTAATTATTACATATTCTTAATACGTATTATTATACATATATATTAAATATTATTACATACATATTACATATTACTCTATATTAATTAATAATATGCCCTAATTACATCACTGTGCAGTAGATAAATCCCCAGATAGACCACAATTATATTATTATTAACTTATATATATCATATTTTAATTATAATTATTACATAATTATTACATATTCTTACTTATTATTATACATACATGTTATATATTACATACATATTATTCTTTATTAATTAATAATATGCCCTAATTACATCACAGTGCAGTATATAAATCCCTATATACACCATAATTATATGATATTATTAACTTATATATATCATATTTTAAGTATAATTATTACGTAATTATTACATATTCTTAATACGTATTATTATACATACATATTAAATATTATTACATACATATTACATATTACTCTATATTAATTAATAATATGCCCTAATTACATCACAGTGCAGTATATAAATCCGTATATACACCATATAATTACATCACAGGGCTGTATATAAGTCCCTGTTAGACCATAATTACATCAAAGGCACTATATTGTAGGAAGCAATTTTGTATTGGGGGGCTGGTGAGTTAGGGGTGATTCTAAGGTCATTATTTCCCTCTCAAACTTTACAAATTATCGCTAGTTTACAAACCCGGTTGCTATGGCCCTGCAGGGCAATACATAAATCCCTGTACAGGCCATATAGTTACATCACAATCGTTCATAGGACATATCTTCAATCATCACTTCATCTCTTTAACAGCGACCGGTATTCTGCATCTGTAAACCAGATGTATCTTTCTTTGTGTAGAAGAATCAGAATTATGAGGTGGTTAATCAGGTTGCATCTTTTTAATAATTCAACTGCTCTCCCTTTGTGAGCTGTTTCAACTTCTAACCTATGACGAATGCGTTGCATAGCGAATAAAGACGAAATCTCCAGGAAATCTTCATCAGAACATAAAAGATTCTTCCCCTTCTTTAACTCATCTTACAATTTGGGAAGTGAATGAAATGAAGAATTAAAGTAAGATTCAATCAGTTATGAATGCATCGTGGGATGTTCGGCCTGAAATGGCACCATTTCGTGAAAGGCGTTTAAATGGGACAACTTTAGGGAATTGTTATATGTGTTAGACAAGCTCACCAATGGTCTACCAGGGAATCAAATGAAGAGGAAGTTTGAAATTGGACGTCTTAGGGATAAATAACACAATGCTTCAAGATATCTCTTAATTCTTGCTTAACATCCATAAAGCAGAGTTGTTTCAGCAACTTCGTTCTTTGTATGAGAAAAAAATTTTCCCCTTCCTCAATCTTACACAAAGCAAAGTTGTTATTCAGGATTTCATGTCAGAGTTTACAGACAATCTTAGGACAACTAATGTTCTGTTGACTAAATTTAACCGTTTGGTTTTGTTTGCTAGTGCGTGCTGTCGCGTTCTTCAGTTGGGTATGAAGGCGCGTGCTGTTCGTTGTTATATTACACATGGACGCAATATTGCTGTCACGAAATTCGGCAGGAGAACCGAAAGTACGCACATGCATGCAAACAAAACCAAACGGTTAAATTTAGTCAATAGAACTTTGATAGTTGTCCCAAGATTGTCTGTAAACTCAGGCATGAAACTCTGAGTAACGTTTGTTTTGTACTTAATTTCATAAGTAAAGCTCTACTATAAAGTATTGAGCACTCTTCATAGCTCTACCATAAGGTATTGAGCAGTCTTCATAATAGAACTTGAAAACGTCTACAGTTCATATTTCATCTTTTTCGACTTTCAAGTTTTTATTTCTCCCTTTTTGGACGCATATTGTTCTTGAAAGAAATGCAATCCTTCATAGGACATTGTAATTGGAAGAAAAGCAATCCATCACAGGACATTGTAACCTCATCAATCTTGCTTTAACAGCGACCGGTGTTCTGCATCTGGAAAACAGAGTTGTTCGATTGTACCTTTCTTTGTGTAGAAGAATAAGAATTATGAGGTGGTTAATCAGTTTGCATCTTTTTGATAATTCAACTATACTCTCCCTTTGTAAGCAGTTTGAACTTCTAACCTATGACGAATGCGTCGCATAGCGAATAAAAAGGACATTTCCAAGAAATCTTCATCTACTTTGAGTTCTCTTAAGGAATAACATAAAAGATTCTTTCCCGTTCTTTAACTCATCTTACAATTTGGGAAATGAATGAAATGAAGAATTAAAGTAAGATTCAATCAGTTATGAATGCACCGTGGGATGTTCGGCCTGAAATGGCACCATTTCATGAAAGGCCGTCCAAATGGGACAACCTTAGGGAATCGGAAGATGAGTTAGACAAGCTCACCGATGGTCTACCAGGGAATCGATTGAAAGAGGAAGTTTGACATAATAATTGAAAGAAAGACAATCCTTCACAGGACATCTCTTCAATCTTGCTTTAACAGCGACCGGTGTTGTGCATCTGTAAACCAGAGTTGTTCAAGTGCATCTTTCTTTGTGTAGAAGAATTATGAGGCGGTTAATCAGTTTGCATCTTTTTGATAATTCAACTACTCTCCCTTTGTGAGCTGTTTGAACTTTTAACCTATTACGAATGCGTCGCATAGCGAAGAAAGACGAAATCTCCAGGAAATCTTCATCAGAACATAAACGATCCTTTCTCCTTCTTTAACTCATCTTACAATTTGGGAAATGAATGAAATGAAGAATTGAAGGAAGATTCAATCAGTAATGAATGCACCGTGGGATGTTTGGGCTGAAATAACACCATGGTGAATCCCTGTCGTGAAAGGCGTCCAAATGGGACAACTACAGGGAATTGTTATATGTGTTAGACAAGCTCACCAATGGTCTACCAGAGAATCAATTGAAGAGGAAGTTTGAAATTGGACGTCTTAGGGATAAATAACACAATGCTTCAAGATATCTCTTAATTCTTGCTTAACATCCATAAACCAGAGTTGTTTCAGCAACTTCGTTCTTTGTATGAGAAGAAAATTTTCCCCTTCCTCAATCTTACACAAAACAAAGTTGTCATTCAGGGTTTCATGTCAGAGTTTACAGACAATCTTAGGACAACTAATGTTCTGTTGACTAAATTTAACCGTTTGGTTTTGTTTGCTAGTGCGTGCTGTCGCGTTCTTCAGTTGGGTATGAAGGCGCGTGCTGTTCGTTGTTATATTACACATGGACGCAATATTGCTGTCACGAAATTCGGCAGGAGAACCGAAAGTACGCACATGCATGCAAACAAAACCAAACGGTTAAATTTAGTCAATAGAACTTTGATAGTTGTCCCAAGATTGTCTGTAAACTCAGGGATGAAACCAGAGTAACGACGTTTGTTTTGTACTTAATTTCATAAGTAAAGCTCTACTATAAAGTATTGAGCACTCTTCATAGCTCTACCATAAGGTATTGAGCAGTCTTCATAATAAAACTTGAAAACGTCTACAGTTCATATTTCATCTTTTTCGACTTTCAAGTTTTTATTTCTCCCTTTTTGGACGCATATTGTATTTGGAAGAAATGCAATCCTTCATAGGACATTGTAATTGGAAGAAATGCAATCCTTCATAGGACATTGTAATTGAAAGAAAAGCAATCCATCAGAGGACATTGTAATTGAAAGAAAAGCAATCCATCAGAGGACATTGTAATTGAAAGAAAAGCAATCCATCGGAGGACATTGTAATTGAAAGAAATGCAATCCGTCACAGGACATCTCTTCAATCTTGCTTTAACAGCGACCGGTGATGTCCATCTGTAAACCAGAGTTGTTCGAGTGTACCTTTCTTTGTGTAGAAGAATAAGAATTATGAGGGGGTTAATCAGTTTGCATCTTTTTGATCATTCAACTACTCTCCCTTTGTATAAGCAGTTTGAAGTTCTAACCTATGACGAATGCGTCGCATAGCGAATAAAGAAGAAATTTCCAAGAAATCTTCATCTACTTTGAGTTCTCTAAGGAAGAACATAAAAGATTCTTTCCCCTTCTTTAACTCATCTTACAATTTGGGAAATGAATGAAATGGAGAATTGAAGGAAGATTCAATCAGTAATGAATGCACCATGGGATGTTCGGGCTGAAATAACACCATGGTGTATCCCTGTCATGAAAGGCGTCCAAATGGGACAACACCAATGGTCTACCAGAGAATCAATTGAAGAGGAAGTTTGAAATTGGACGTCTTAGGGATAAATAACACAATGCTTCAAGATATCTCTTAATTCTTGCTTAACATCCATAAACCAGAGTTGTTTCAGCAACTTCGTCCTTTGTACGAGAAAAAAATTTTCCCCTTCCTCAATCTTACACAAAACAAAGTTGTTATTCAGGGTTTCATGTCAGAGTTTACAGACAATCTTAGGACAACTAATGTTCTGTTGACTAAATTTAACCGTTTGGTTTTGTTTGCTAGTGCGTGCTGTCGCGTTCTTCAGTTGGGTATGAAGGCGCGTGCTGTTCGTTGTTATATTACACATGGACGCAATATTGCTGTCACGAAATTCGGCAGGAGAACCGAAAGTACGCACATGCATGCAAACAAAACCAAACGGTTAAATTTAGTCAATAGACCTTTGATAGTTGTCCCAAGATTGTCTGTAAACTCAGGCATGAAACTCTGAGTAACGTTTGTTTTGTACTTAATTTCATAAGTAAAGCTCTACTATAAAGTATTGAGCACTCTTCATAGCTCTACCATAAGGTATTGAGCAGTCTTCATAATAGAACTTGAAAACGTCTACAGTTCATATTTCATCTTTTTCGACTTTCAAGTTTTTATTTCTCCCTTTTTGGACGCATATTGTATTTGGAAGAAATGCAATCCTTCATAGGACATTGTAATTGGAAGAAATGCAATCCTTCATAGGACATTGTAATTGAAAGAAAAGCAATCCATCAGAGGACATTGTAATTGAAAGAAAAGCAATCCATCAGAGGACATTGTAATTGAAAGAAAAGCAATCCATCAGAGGACATTGTAATTGAAAGAAATGCAATCCTTCACAGGACATCTCTTCAATCTTGCTTTAACAGCGACCGGTGATGTCCATCTGTAAACCAGAGTTGTTCGAGTGTACCTTTCTTTGTGTAGAAGAATAAGAATTATGAGGGGGTTAATCAGTTTGCATCTTTTTGATCATTCAACTATACTCTCCCTTTGTATAAGCAGTTTGAATTTCTAACCTATGACGAATGCGTCGCATAGCGAATAAAGAAGAAATTTCCAAGAAATCTTCATCTACTTTGAGTTCTCTAAGGAAGAACATAAAAGATTCTTTCCCCTTCTTTAACTCATCTTACAATTTGGGAAATGAATTTAATGGAGAATTGAAGGAAGATTCAATCAGTTATGAATGCACCGTGGGATGTTCGGCCTGAAATGGCACCATGGTGTAACCCTGTCGTGAAAGGCGTCCAAATGGGACAACTAGAGGGAATCGGAAGATGTGTTAGACAAGCTCACCAATGGCCTACCAGGGATCTTGCTTTAACAGCGACTGGTGTCATGCATCTGTAAACCACAGTTGTTTTGTTTTGTACTTAATTTCATAAATAAGCTCTACCATAAAGTATTGAGCACTCTTCATAGCTCTACCATAAGGTATGGATAAGAATTAAATGTTTCTCCATCTTCTTGCTGTGGCAAATGTTCCTTGGGATCCCAAAATCCCACTTGCAGGTCTAAGTGAGATAATATAAAAAGTGGTAGAATGCTTTTAACACAATCAAAAGGTGTTTACATGGAGTAAAAAGATGAGAAGATATGGAATGGTACGCATCTCCAAGAAGATGCATAGCCGTACCAGAAAACACCCTCTCACCCTCCTTGTTTTCTAATGCTTCATATACCAAAATATTCTCATATTAGGGTTTTTGGCATTTAACAAATTTAAAATTTCATAGTTTCTAAAAAAATGTGTACAAAGTAGGAATGACCAAAAGTCGAGAAGATGAATGGCCAACACACAATGGAACATGGAGTGATCGAACATTTCTGTTGACGATAATCAAAGAACAATGTCGATGGCTTGTCTTAATACTACTGGTGAATCTGAATGATGGAGGACAGTATACGATGTGGTGAATGTGAAGAAGTTGACGATGAGACGATTTGTGCTTGGTTAATTAGCACTGCAGAAATTAATTCATTGCTTTGGAGGTGGCAAGTATACTGATTTTTTCTCAGCAAAATTTCTTTCTGGCTTTTTAGATTGCACAGATCTGAAGCAGATGACGTGTTAGATAGTGGCTTAGATTGTACTGATCTGCATGTACAAAGTCTAATTATCAAAACTTGATTAGTGCTAACCCTCAGCTAAAATTTAACACGCTCTTTTAGTTTGTGTATTTATATACACATTTGCTTATTTCAAAACATCAGAGAAGAAAACTCCTGCTGAATACAGACAAAATTTCTAAAGAAATATTTCCAAATTCAAAAACAAGCTGTTAGAAAGTTTACTTTGAATTTTATGTTAAGCAGGCCAGGGCCCGGTTGGGCTATTGGGTTGATTAACACAAACCTACCAATTAAAGCTCATCAATCAAGTTGAATATGTTTTTCCAGAAATCTTTTTTTGGTTCAATAGAGGTTTTATTTTCTAATGTTCTGAAACAAATAATCATGGAGAAATTAATAAACAAAAACAGCTGGTTAAAATTTAACCCAGGGTTTAAGCACTAATCAGGCTTTGAAAAACTGCCCCCCAAGCGGCCCTGTTAGAATTCTGGTGGTCAGACATTAACATGCATTGCACTATATACCACTTTATACACAATAAAGTGCCTATAGAACCACTGTGTGTTAATGTTCAAATTTAAAGTCGAATAACTGTTCACTTGTTTGTGTGGGAAATCAGGTTTATCTATTTGGCAAAGCATTCAATCCATAAGTCCAGCTTTTCTTTTCTACTCATAGTTTAATAATACATATTCAGATGATACTGTTATGAAAAGCAACTGTGCATTTGTTAAAACAAGAATTTATACTTTCAAACAAGACATTTTAGACTCTTAAAAATATTGAAGAGTTTGCAGTTATTCAGCTATAGTTTATGTATATTACAGATTTTTGTTCTGTACAATTTACACATAGAATGTCATTAGTAATAAAACGTTAGTTCTTTTTTCTGGAAGTCGTGTGGCCACAGGAGCTGTTGGTGGATTCATCTTTGGCAGTTGTGTTTTTTTGTGTATTGCATGCGGGGGCCCCTTGCCCTTAAGTTAGGTTCACATGTGCATCTTTCCTCTAGGCGTACACTCCTGTGGCCTGAAGACGTCGTGCTGTGAAGGTGTGTTTATTCTTACTATGGTTTTTCTTTATTCTTATATAGTCTACTATAGCCATAAATATAGTGAACCTGTTTTTGACCACCAGAATTATTGACAAAGTTGAAAGAAATGCAAAATTTAAAATAATTGTTGCATTCCTTTGTGCTTCGTCTCAGTTTGTATCTGCAATGGTTATTAATACCAATGCAGGTGCAATTATACTTAGAAGGTGTAAATATCATGGTTACATTTAGAAGGTGAATACCATGATTTCCAAAAGTAAGACATTCATTCGAAAAAATGTTCAAGAGAGAAGGTTTAATTACATTAATGTTTGTTTTCTTAATTACTTTTGGAAATTCATGGCAATGTAATACCCTAAATCCTCTATTTAGCCCCATCCCTCTAAGATAAGTCCCTTCTTTGTTAAAATTTCTTAGCCCCCCCCCCCCTCCAAATTAAGACTCCACAACTTCAGAAAGGATATATCTGAAAATAAATTAGACTTTCTATAATAGAGGATTTATGGTAGTACCTGCTCTCCCCGTGAAGCTAGCCATAGGAACCAATTGAGATTTTTTATAATGTTTCAAATGAATTATTATGAAAGTAGACAAAAGTTTTTGAAAATACCAGTTAGGTTTTGAAACACTGCATGTCCTCCACGACGAGCGTTAAGTCATGATATCTCTCTTTTCATGTACTTAAATTGGAGCTTGTATAGTCACCATTAGGCTGAATACCTGAATGGGTGGTCTCGCCTCCTTCCTGAGGCCTTTAGACTGAGCAATCCCGCTATATTGCAGTGTCTGGTTTTGAAACACTGCATGTCCTCCACGACGAGCGTTAAGTCATGGAATCTCTTTTTTCATGTGCTTAAATTGGAGCTTGTATAGTCACCATTAGGCTGAATAGCTAAATGGGTGGTCTCGCCTCCTTCCTGAGGCCTTTAGACTGAGCAATCCCGCTATATTGCAGTGTCAAATTTCACGTGAGTTTTTTAGAATGGTTCCAAAAAAAGTCCTGGTAAGATGTGACCTGCAACCTGTTCCTATGGCTAGTTTCACTTCTAACCCTTATTATATACCTTCTAAATCTAATCATTTTTACAAATATTCACACAGGATAAATCACTTAGTATTTCTGTGTACATTTCGTGTGAGAATCCGGCTGAGGGTTTTTCTCCGGGCAACTCCGGTTTCCCTCCTATTTATTCTTAACATGAAAACCGTTCATGTTTTGAGAATTTCTGTTTGGACATATGGTCTGTTCGATTTTTCGGTGATTTAAAAGTTAACACAAAATCTTGACCTTGTATCGACAGACCAGAAAAACAAAAACAAAAAAGAGTGACCATGTTTGGAACCATGTTTGCGTTATTGGGTTAAATTCCTAATTCACTCTTTGTTGATTTCAAAACTTTTATAAAGCCAGTTACTTTTTGCTAAACCAGTGTGCGGTGCTAACCTTTTAAAAATTCAAAAATTTTAACAAAGTTTACAGTACAATATTTTTTGGTACAACTTTTCACATAAAATATTTCAATGCGAAAACTTTAATTAAGTTATGCACATAAGTTCTGTCCAGTTGAAACTGTTTCCTTTAGAAGTCAGCAGAGTAACTAGCTTCAGTCGCCTGAACTGTAATGTTATATCCTTTAATTTAAATGTACTATCTTACTTATACATATTGGTATTGTAAACAAACCAATAGTTTATAATATTTTCTTACTTGTTTCCTGCAAGCATACCTTCAGCTATCTTGGAGTACCACTCTGAGATGAAACCACTGGAGATTGTGACAAATACTGTGAGTTTGTGGTAGCCGAAGATGATGGCCTGCTGCTCGTTTTTGGCTTTGGTGCCTTGGCCAGGATCCCCGGCATCTCTTTTTTGTCATCGTAGTTTTTAAGAATTTCATAAAGTTTTAAAATTTCCTGCGTAATTTCGAGAATTTTCTCCATATCAACACAAAGCTCTTTGAAAAATTCGCTGGCGTCCTTGTTTTTGACAACACAAGCCATATAGATGGCTGCCAGGGCAATTTGGTATGGAGGATACAGGAGGCAAACGTCAGTCCGCAGGCTGTCATTAACGATGCGCCATGCTAACGAGAGGAAGTTGTCGTCTTCGGACATCTCTCGAACATATTGAGTTATTGATCGATAGGGGTGGTAAAGGATTAGACAACAGTTCATCAGTTCAAGAATAAAGAATTCACATTCGTAAACCTGAAATAATAATACTCGGGTATCACTATCTTTTACATCTTGTATAATAATAGGGGGCACCCTCCCTGCCCCTTGTAGATATTAGGCAAGACTCCCTCTCCCCCACTAAATGGGTCGGCCCACACCCCATTGTTACACCCCATTTGATACTTCTTTTTCAGGTAGTTCATTTTCAGACACAAGCCACCCCCACGCTAATAAAACATACCTGGTTTATTCTGTATGGATATTCACAATTAAACACAGCCATAAATTTATTCTTTACCACTGTAGCACAAGTTTGAATCAACCGATTGTTCGAAATCACTCCATTCTCCTCGACTTTCGAGGCCAAATACAAACAGGTCGGCGCCAGAAGCAAAGGATCGATGTTTTTCAGCGAATTTTTGGAGTAGAACCTTTTGAAATAATGCGTGGCCGCGGCTATCACTTGCTGGCGATGTTTTAAATGCTCGCCCAGCGCTTGAATAAAGTTTGCGTATAGAATGTGAACTTTTTGGTATTCTTCTGCAGTTAAGTATTTTAAGTCCTCCTGGCGTCCGGCCGAAATAACTAACTCTTCTTTCGTCAAAAGCCAGTACTTGTAATGAGTTGAAAGCCAGAAATTCGCAGCCATGTTGTTTGATATTCCTTCGAAGACACGTTTATTTAATATGTGAATAAATTTATGGCAAATTATGCAAATTAGTAATATTTACAAAGTTGTCGTGCGAGTAAGTTTGTGCACACCCTTTTCGAGTTAAGCCCCTGCCACGCCCTTTTTCGCCGGGGCATAACTCGGAGTCAATTAACGATTTAACCATTCGAGTTAAGCCCCGACATTTGGTGGATGTAAACAAGTGTTGCGTGTATACTCGCAAAAATATTGGCAAAAGTAAGGGCTAAATAATATATTATTTAGTTTTTAAAGCCGTAATTGTCGCCCTGAATGAGCTGTTGTTTACAAATCCTTATTGAACTCTCTCGTTTCACGATGTCATTGTGTGTATAAAACTGTAGGCAAAGCAACAGAGATCTATGTACTTGATATATTTCTTAACATTGCTGAAATTTTACATTCTCCCTCCTTACATACTGCGATTTGCAGTTGAGCTTCGAGACAGGACGTTTTACCGCTCAGTTTGATCGTTGAAACGCACAAGTTACCAAGGGCAAATTCAAATGTTGTCAATCGGAAATGCGAATGTTTTCATGGGAAATTTAGGTACTTTCGGCCAATCACATAATTTCTGCGCCTTCTTCACTATGATTAACTTGTGCGTTTCAACGATCAAACTGAGCGGTAAAACGTCCTGTCTCGAAGCTCAACTGCAAATTGCAGTATATTTGCCAATTAATTGACTTCGAGTTAGGCCCTCGGCGAAAAAGGGCGTGGCAGGGGCTTAACTCGAAAAGGGCTTAACTCGGAGGGCTTAACTCGAAAAATACCTACTTCAAGTTTGTGTGTGATAAATGACGTGTTGCAATGTTTCCGGGCTTTTTTAGGCCTTTAGTTTGTGACTGTTCTCACTAGAGTTCCAGTTTTCTACAGGCGAAAACAAAACTGATTAATTGGAAAACCTACACTGTCTAAACTATCTTTATTTCTATTTTTCATGCAGTTTTGAACAGCGGCCCATCAGCTTAATAGGCTGTGAGATGGCAACGTTAGGACGACGGCTGTCCGTACAATGTAGCATAATCCGTTTGTAGCACAAAAGAAATGAATAATTAAAAGTATAGCACGAGCTTTAGACATCGTCCAAGCTCTGTTGACGACGGCAAAATGCATATTTTTACGTCTCGTAAAGTACGCTAGTATTTCAAGCCGTGGCAGACAATTTTTTAGCAGAGTCCATCAAAATTGCTCTAAATTGATTAAAGCTCGAGCGTTTTACTCGTTAGAAATGGTATTAATTAAATTCATATACGAAAGTAAATGCAAGACAATATTTCCATACAATCATTTATTTCAAACAGTTTGTTTAGCCGTCGTCCCGACGACGATTGTCCAGAAAAGACCGTTCTGTATTCGTCTAAACTAAACTATACTGAATATATAGCTTTACGAGTTCTTGAACTATACTGAATAGTTTTATAAGTTCTGAAGTCTGAACTGTCCTCCCGGTTCATAACTGCTAAATCAGTCGTCCTTTAGCTTTGAGCTTGCGGCACGACAGACGCCGTCCTCTCTTGGTGATACACGCAGCAACACAAGTACATCTTAAACTCGGCTGCGTATTGTTTATCGCAAAAGAAATACAGGATAGGATTAAGACACGTATTTAAGAATGCCAGAATTATTAACGCATTATGCAACTGATTTCTTAAATTGACCAAGCCCAGCTGAAACAAGCAAAAGTAAAACTGATCCGGAAGCCAGCAGACTACTACGACTGCCGACGCGGCGCAGGCTATACGCGTGAGCCGTTTTAGAGAAGAATTCGAGCCCGAATTTGGCGCAGAGTTTGTTGATATTATTCGGCTGCGGTTTGGAGGCGTGGTTACTGAATTCTGCATGTCGATGATGGAATCATGTCTTCTGAGATGGGAGATTTGAGGAAGTATCCTCGCCGTTTGTTCTTTACGACGGAGCACGATCTTCGTATAGACCAAGATCATCAAGATAGCAGGCAGTACAATCATGCCTAAAAGGAAGAGAAGAATATGGTAACTTTAATTTATTTATAGTCAAAGCGCTGAATATATATATATATATATATCAGTTCTAAACATTTTTCCATAGATGTCCAGTTATGGTGATTCCTTATTGATCGAGAGTTATTTCAGAATCTAAACAAACTACTGAATAAGTCAGTAGTTCTAAACACTTCTCAGTATAAGTTCAACTATTATATATATATGAGCGTGCTCATGAGCATACTGGATTTTGGTGTATGTGTATTTAGAGGAGTATTGTCTATCGTGACAAGAGGGTCCTGTTTCAGTGCTGGCTGGCACATCATTTTAGTCTAATTGCAGTGGCGTAGCCAGTGGAGGGGGGGGGGCACCGCCCTCCAATCTCCACAAAAACCATTCTCTCAAAAAGTCTAAATCTAAGGTGACACGAATCCCTCTTCTAGTTTTCCAAGGTCACTTTCCCATGCAATTCATTTAGTTCGTAGGAGAAATAATTGGTAAAAAAATCATCTCTTCGATGTATTTTATATAATCTTCGGAGTTCCGCAAAATTTCAGTGGCTCGTGTGAGGTGGCCAGCCTGAAATCTGTGCGTCTCAAATCATTACCATACCTATAAACATGAATACCGCAACACTCTTGCTCCTTGCTGAACTGTCAATCTGGTTCCATTTACAAACACTAGTCTCATCACTTTGCACGAAATACCTAACGTTTAACGCAGTATTGATCTCAAACCCAAACCCAGCGAACCACGGTAGAATAACCATAATTGCTATGACGTTTCCCGAGATACTAAACCGCCTGTAAGACATGGGCCGAAAAACTGCGACCAACCGATCCACAGCTAACATTAAACATGTATAAACAGACGTAATAGCGAGAGCAAACGCGATATATCTGGACCAGATTAAACTACAAAATAATTGTCTTGACCATGCGCCTTCGGGCAGCTCGTAAGCGTCTGAGGGTAGGACAAAACCGGGCAAACCAAAAAGTGCAATTGCTGTTAAGATATCTTGGACAGCGAGAGCCAATAGGAGGCAAGAATGGACCTTTTTCGACCAATCCCGTTTCTTTAGAAGTAAGAAGACGACGAGACCGTTTCCGATGAAAGCAACGACTGAAATTATGGCAAGGAAAATTTCGACGACGCCAGCATTTCCCATTTTCGATTTTCAAATTATACGAGTGTCTAAATAATCAATAATTATATCTTGTCCTTTAATTCGACTTTGTAAAATTCAAGTCCATAAATTAAAATCTCTAATGCCGAATGACTTTTATCCTGACAATAAAACAGTTCCACTTCGACCAATTCTTGGGCCTTGAGAATGCTTTTAAATAGTTGATATCCTGTCCTGTTTCCTTTCTAAAATCTCTCACAAAAATTATTTTTCCAACCAATTCTTAACTATCAATTTCCGTTCCAATTCAATGTCAGGTTTGAACAGAAAAGATAGAGATCATGCATGACAACAAAGTTCGAAAGGCCTTGTAAATGCTTTGAAAATATATCCGTATATCTTGTCCTTTTCATACCTTTTCTCCATCCAAACCATGCATAAAATGACCACTGCCCGCTTACATGGTTTCGCGCCACTCTGCCGGTAAATTGTGTGAATACAATGCGCTCTTTGAAAACAATTATCACAAAGCACGGACCTCTAGTCTTAACTTTAGCTAGCGCTTTGAAAACTAACTAGCTCTTTGCGTTTCTCGTTCTCTTTTTCTCCGTCGTTTTCAAAGGATCAAAAAATGCCTTAGCCAAGACTCGAGACAAGAGCTAATGAACGTTCCCACTCAAATCCAATCCTTCTGATTGGAAAACTGAGTTCCATATATGGAAATAATTACAACACACGGAAGTGTCCAATTACGTTTCGTCATCGCTTTTAAATGTAATCCCTTTGGCTTTTCATATTTCAATCCCCTCAAGAAATATTCAATACCAAAAACCTGATGAAATGACGAAGAATGTAGAATAACAAACAACTTGGCTGTTCCTTTATTGGCGTTTCAAATTAAACGTAAACTTTTCGAAACTATAGTGCGCCAAAGACTTGTAAAACCTTGACACCTGGCATTGATAAAAGTAGTATATGTCACTTCAGCAATATCGAATCCATCATCAATATTGTTATTAAATATGTAGTTGAGTTAATCTATTCATTTTGCTATTTAGTCCGGATATGGCATTTATAAAAAGATGAAAAGATAATTGAAATTGACTTAAAAATCTCCACACACGTCAGTCAGCATGCCTTTTATACATAATGGCCTGACAGGAGTCATCTTTTATTGATCCAGTGTTACTACTGAAGGAAATCTAAACTAATTTTACTTACACTAGATAGCTCTATCAGTTCTGAATTGTTCTTCCTAGAGGTCCAGAAAGTAGTATTATCTCTTATTGATTCAGTGTTACTACAGGAGAAAACCTAAACTAATTTATTTAGACTTGATAGCTCTATCAGTTCTAAATTGTTCTTCCTATAGAGGTCCGGAAAGTATCATCTCTTATTGATTCAGTGTTACTACAGGACTGGAAACCTAAACTAATTTATTTATTTCTCGATCAGTTCTAAATTGTTCTTCCTAGAGGTCCAGTAAGGCTCATCACTTATTGATCCAGTGTTATTACAGGAGGAAAGCTAAACTAAACTAAACAAACTTTACTACTGGATAACTCTATCAGTTCTAAATTGTTTTTCCTAGAGGTCCAGGACGCATCATCTCTTATTGATTCAATGTTACTACAGGAGCAAACCTAAACTAAACTAATTCTATTTATACTGGATAACTCTATCAGTTCTAAATTGTTCTTCCTAGAGGTCCAGGAAGCATAATCTCTTATTGATTCAGTGTTACTACAGGAGCAAACCTAAACCAATTCTATTTTATACTGGATAGCTCTATCAATTCTAAACTGTTCTTCCTAGAGGTCCAGTAAGTGCAATTACTTATATTTTTCCCCGTTTCGTAGTTCACACCTCAGAAGCATGTGGGCGTATATAGTATCGGCAAGTGTCAAGAATGAATGATGAGCTTTTTTGTGTATGGAACTAGATAAAACGATCATAGGGAATCCGAATTTATGCAAGCACCGTCCTTTGAAAATATCTGTTCATAGCGGACGTAAGTTTATGCTGGGCGCCATATCCGACCAGGGTCTCCTATTTGTATGGCCGATATATATGGTCATAAGTATACAATATAGCGTTTTACTAACGGTAACTTTATTTCATTAAGCAATCAAGGTTTAATTTACGATATAGATAAGGCTATCATCCTAGCTTTAAAATTGGCTGTTCACTTATCTTTGATCTATAGTTAACTTTACTCTTTTACATTTCGTTTTTACTTCTACGTATTTCATTTTAACTTTTAAAAGAATGATAATTCCATTGAATTTTTACAAGTTCAATTCTATCTTTCATCAAAGATTGAATAATAACGACTGTTTTTCAAATTAAATCAGTCTTCAATTTTCAAACCTCCAAATTCCTTTCTTGCAAATCAATTTCAATGTATGTTTCCAAGTTTAGTAATCTCAGTCCTTAGATATAGTTTTTAATTCCTCAGTTATTCAATTCTAACTTTGTTCTAAGACTGCAGCAATCACACCCCAAAACCAATTTTCACATTTTGACCTGCCGATACTTTCCTCAGGTAAACTTCTTCACTTCTAATTCCTTGTCACAATCAATCTTTCTCGCTTGGCTGAAATTAAACATTTCAAAATCAATACCTTCAAATCTCTATACTTCTCTCATCTAAGGGATGATCTATAGTTTCTTCCACTTGTGTCTGCACGACTTGGCTGCGAAACTTACAACACAGTATCGCCTTAAACTCCTCTCTGTACTGCTTGTTCGAGAAACTATACAAGAAAGGATTGAGCATCGTATTCGTGAATGCGAGGATAACCAATGCGTCGTGTAGTGGGGTGCCCATCTCGACCAGATCCAATTGAAACAAACAATAATACAATTGATCCGGCAGCCAACATACGATCACGATAGCCGAAGCTGCACAAGCTACGCGAGTGAGCCGCTTTAAATGAGTAAAAGATTCGCTCTTCTTTGTGTGCTGCCCGCGGCCTGAGTTTTGGGCACGGTTTAAGTCGCCTACGACCGGTCTGATCTTTGTTGAAGATTGCCTAAGCTTTATGACAATCATTGCATAGGCGATGATAATGAGTATGGCCGGCACCAAAATCATGCCAAAAAAGGTTACCAATGCTATGGTAGTCTTCTTCAGTTCACTTTCTGTTATAATCCAACTGCAAACGTACGTTCCATTGACCTCGTTCGAGCGTACGTTTAGTATCGCGCTGATTTCGAGTCCAAATCCAGCGATCCAAGGGAAAATTAGCATGGCTGCGATGACCTTTATAGAGTTACTGAAACGTCTATAAGACATCGGTCTCAGAGCGGCCGACCAGCGGTCGATGGTGAGCATGAGACATGTGTAGACCGAGGCGATTGCTAACGCGAACGGGATATAGCGGGACCACACTACACTGCAATATAACTGGCTCAAGGTTGAATCTGCAGGTGTGTCGTAAACGTCAGCGGATTGGACGAATCCAGGAAGGACCAGCAGACCAATGGCGGTCAAAATGTCTTGAATTGCCAAGGCGAGTAAGAGACATGTGTGAGCTTTCTTTAGCCAGTGACGGTTCTTTATAAACAGGATTACAACAAGGAAGTTCCCAAGTAAGGCGATAATGGCAATAATAGCGAGAAATACTGCCACCACAGCCTGTGCCATTATTTTAGCACTCTCTCACTTGATAACAGGTCACTTTTGTCTTTAAAATTCTGAACCCAAAGTTCCTACTACGTCCAAATTCCTTTTAAAACAGTCAACTTGTTTTAACTTTCAATGGAATCTCGCCCGTTATATTGAAATGAACGCTTTGTTCCTAAGTTATACGATCACTATACTGGACTTCAAAATTCAGAAACCATTGTGCTCAATGCTTCCAAAATCAGTTCGACAAAGCCAACTAGATGTAACTTTTGATAGAATGATCCGGTCCACTGTGCAAATTAATTCCTTCTTCTTCAAACCAAAGTACTCAATGCTCCAAAATGTTTTAAAACAGGCACAGCTGGTTTCAACTTTGAATGAAGCTTCTTTTACTGATGGAATAAGTTCCTTCTCTTTATATCTATAAACGTTTGTTTCAACAATTCAATAGTTCAATCACTGAAAATCTTCAAAACCAAACTGGCAAACGTGAACAAATCCTTTCAAAATCGTCTTAGCTTAGCATGGAGTTTCATTCACTGTGTTAATGTTAGTGACTCTTTGTTTCCGCAATTCAAATGTTTCAATAACAAATTAGTAAGCTTGCTTAAATTATCCTTTAATTACCAGTTTTGAAACTTTCCCGCACACGAACGCACAAAACGAAGAGTTTCCAGCTACCTTTATCTTTATACAATTTCTGCAAGTATATATATATATATCGCCTTTTCTTCTGCACAGAAGAAAGATTGATTTCACTTAATTCTCGCTCGAAAAGTCCTTTCCTTTGTAGTTGTACTTCTAGCTAAGAGCTTAAACAGTTCGGTTTGATTAATCTTTACAATCTCATTAACAAGTGGCTTCGATTTACATAATTAGAATAGCATTTGCTTAGAACTACAATTGGAGAGGCTTCGAATTGTCCGATTTCTTCTTCTTTTCAATTTACTTTGACAGTTCAAAACTTCGCAACAAGGAAGCTTATAGAGAACTTCAATTCGCATACAGTATTCTATCTTTTCTGCCTTGTACTAAACCGATGTCTGTCCAGAAAATCTTTTGCTTGGGGTTACTCTTCAATCGTTAGAGAACGTTTGAATAAAATACAACTGTTCTCAAAAATTTCGTCTGGCAACTTTGAATTTTTAATTCTTATTCAGAAACGACTATCAATTCCCATAATTTGTTCGATGCTTTGACTTTGTTCAATCCTTTGCGCTTCTGAGTCTGCACCTGTTATCTTCTTAAGTTTCTGCTCGGAATATCGTTTGTTTGGAATTGCACTTCAATCGGTTCCAAAACGTTCGCTATTCTTTAGAATTACAATTAGAACAAACTCTTCAGAATTTTCACGAAAAAAATGTATTTCAAGTCCTCGCTTGAAAATCTTTTCCGTATTTTCCGGGTGCAACCTCTTTTTAATTCTCTGTTTTCTTGTATAATATATATCCAAATTTACAGCTTCCTGATCTTCAATTCCCAATGTCCAATTTTAATTTTATACCGCTCAAAAATCCAACAGGAGAAATGTAACAAAAACTGTGACACGCGCACACGCCAAAATGTAAAATCAAATGAAAACCTTGCACCAATGTGATTCAGTTGAAATATGGCGTCGTCAGAGTTTGCCTACGTAAGGAAAAGAGATCTTAGATGAATTTCTATTAGTTATATTATAGTGTTAATTGTCAGCATGTCACATTAAGAGATTTAACGAGGCTTAAATAGATTCTTATTGATGTATAATGTGACCAGCAGATGTGTTTGGAGCAAAACATAATTAAATCTTGCTTTGTCGCTTTGAATTCATGCCGCACAGCCGAATATTTTTATAACGTTGGCTGATTATTTTTGACACTCATTCACAGGATGGATGGAGGCAATTTCTTTTCGATTTCAATATGCCACGTTTCTTGCGACATGACGGCGCATATCTTTTAAGAGTTTGATATGATCTAGGGGCCTACTTAACATCAGCCTCAGTGACATTTGATGTATCAGAGAATGTTAATAGCCAATTTTCTGGCAATTCTATTAATGTTTACAGCGTTTTTCAACAAAGTAAAACTAAATATACTCGCGGAAATAAAATTCGTATATTAAATATTACAAGTCAAAAAAACTGGACCTAATGAAGCCAGATGCCAATGAACAAGTTCCTTTAAATCATATTTTTTGTACTGGCGCCAAACAAAATCGCTCGGAATATAAAGTTACTGAATACAACAGATCGAAGATGGATACATCCTCATTTTCCTGGGAACGAAGATGAGATGGCTAAAAAATAAAACTCTTGTCGTTTGACCAGGGGCGAAACTAGCCCTTTTTAATTAGGGGGGTGTCTGCTAGAATTGCCCTGCGAAAGCCGATGATGCCCTGCAGCAAAATGTTTTTTTTTGGCCATTATTTCTCCCAAAATTGTTCGGACAAATTCCTGTTAAAACATGTATGAAACCCTTATTTTTTTACCAATATCTGTAAAATTTAGGTCTATAAATTCTATTCAATTCTCTCTGGAAGCTACTTAATAACTCTACATTCTATCATTTAAAATCTTTCATTGCCCTGCCAATCCAGATGATTTGCCCTGCCAATCCGTATGATTTGTACGTTGGGGGGGGGGGGGGTTTCGTCCCCGAGTTTGACTCTAATAATTAAAGATGGCAGCAAAAACTATATATATACGCTTCCATCAAATTTGTGTTTCTCGAAATAAGAACGCTATCAATGATTTCCTTATCTCAGGCAAAACCACAGACAACTCGTCTTTGAAGATGCAATGGCGTTGCGTAATAACCGGTGGTTTTACTAAGCACTGTCGTGCAAAAGATAGCGCTAAACCACAAGTTATCAGAGTGAGAAAATAATGTCAATTCTCCTCATTATAATACTGCAGACTTAGAACAAAACAAATAGAAATGGGAGATGTTTGAATGTTCTTTCTTCTGGAAGTGATCAAGAAACTTTTAACTATTGGAAAAGATGTCATGAACTATAGTGTTACAATGCAGTGCACGCGTTTTATGGACGGGCAGAAAACTACGTGAATTAACATTCCAGGAAGACTTCAAGTTTCAAAAAACTTCAAAGAGCATAATCCATTCTTTCCTTACAGTGGCTGGCTGTTGTGGGAGGCTTCGGGGCCTTTACAAGTGCCCCAATAACAGAAGTGTAGGTCAGTCGGAGTCCCAAATATTACCACAACCACTTTTTATTTGATCATGTGGATGAAGAATATTTGTCATTTTTTGGGCTGGACACAAAGGCCTGTTTATATGATCCCGCCTAGACGGAAAACTCGCCTAGTGTTTATATGGACAAAATACGTTGCCGGGATGAAGCCATTTAAGTGCTTGACGTCATATTTTTGTTGCAATAAAGGCATTTACGCATGCTCAAAAGGGAAAAGTTCATCCCGCTAAGCCGGGATGAAGTGTTTATATGGAAATTTTCGTCCCGGCTATGCGGGATGAAGTGTCTATATGGAAATTTTTCATCTCGCTTTGGAGGGATCCCGGCATCTGTTAATAATCATTGTGTCACAGTTTATGTGATTGACATTTTTTGATAAAACTGCTGTCAGGATGCAGGAAAAAGCGTCATAAAATCAAAACGTTTCTGCGCGGCAGCATCCCCTCCCCAGACATACCAAAATCTTTATAGAATCGTCGTGATTTACAGTATTGCTTACCTATGAAATTGAGTTGTTCTCTTCGACTTCACACAAAAGCGAGTCATGCCAAGGGAAAGAATAACAAGTGTTATGATTACGACCATAGGTATCAAAAATATTAATAGACGTCCAATATATCGATCCCTTGAACAATGATAATTTCAAGTCGTATTAATATGTAAATCCATAAATTTCATCTAATTTCATCTAATGATGCACGAGTTATCGTACTATCGTCAGTCTTGGGGATGCAATGAAAAGCGAATATATATAACTGTTACTGTAAACTTTCCTTTAAGCCAATTATATTTGACCTTGAAATTATTTCAACAATTTTTACGGATAGGTTAGTGTGGATGAGCTATATAAGGGTTAATTAATTTTATATTATATTCCGTATCGAAGCTGTTTTTGTTATAGAGAAATGAATATGATAGTCAATTAATTAAAACATGTTTTGTTTTATATGTTCAGCTGTTTGGAGTCTATGACTATGTAGTCAAAATTACAGTAAATTGATTTCTATACTGAATTGCTATAGCTCTATCAGTTCTAAACTGCTTTCTCTAGGCATAAAGATCCAGTAAGAGTAATCTCTTATTGATCCAGTGTTTCTGCAGGAGCAAATATAAGAGATGATCCTTACAGGACCTCTATAGGAAGAACAGTTTAGAACTGATATAGAACTATCCAGCATAACTCTTAGCATGACTCTTACTGGACATCTAGGAAGAACAGTTTAGAACTGATGAAACTATCTGGTATAAATAAAGTTAGTTTAGGTTTCCTCCTGTAGTAACACTGGATCAATAAGAGATGATGACTCTTACTGGACCTCTAGGAAGAACAGTTTAGAACTGATCGAAGTATCCAGCCACTTTCATAACAACGGGGAATTTAAAAATTATCACAAAACAAACAAGGGGACATGCAGGAATTTAAAAAGATAAGAAACGGAATCGTTGGTATCACAAGTTAAATATACCTTCGACCATCAGCTATTAAAAATGTTTTTATTTTGCAAACGAAAACAAATCCGACACGTTCGTGACCGCATAGATATTTACTATCTTGCTATCTTTTGTTTAATGTCTACGTGTGCCCACACATCGATAATGAAAATTTAACATCGAAAGAAAGGTAAACAAAACTAGCTTTATTTAGATTGGATAGCTTTATCGACTGTTCTCCCTAGACGTCCAGCAAGATTCATCTCTTATTGATCCAGTGTTACTACAGGAGGAAACCTAAACTAACTTTATTTATACTGGATAGCTCTATCAGTTCCAAACTGTTCTTCCTAGAGGTCCAGTAAGGATTATCTCTCATTGATTCAGTGTTACTACAGGAAGAAACCTAAACTAAACTAACTTTATTTATACTGGATAGCTCTATCAGTTCGAAATTGTTCTCCCTAGACGTCCAGTAAAGGCCATCTCTTATTGATCCAGTGTTACTACAGGAGGAAAGCTAAACTAAACCAACTTTATTTATACTGGATAGATCTATCAGTTCTAAACTGTTCTCCCTAGAGGTCCAGTAAGGATCATCTCTTATTGATCCAGTGTCACAGGAGGAAACCTAAACTAAACTAACTTTATTTATACTGTTTTGCTCTATCAGTTCTAAACTGTTCTTCCTAGAGGTCCAGTAAGGATCATCTCTTATTGATCCAGTGTTACTACAGGAGGAAACCTAAACTAAACTAACTTTATTTATTTATACTGCATGGATAGTTCCAACCTCGTTCCCAGGCTCAATCAAAACTCTATCAGTTCTACATTGTTCTTCCTAGAGACCCAGTAAGGATCATCTCTTATTGATCCAGTGTTACTACATGCACATTGTAGCAATAATTTTGGTATACATATTCCTGAATTGTTGACAAACCTTTCCCGAACTGCTGGAGAGAATTTTTTTGTCTGTAGCGATGTTTTTTCGAGGGTGGACAAAATTTCTATAGTCTCTGGCTCTACAACTATATTTCCATGCAAACACTGCAAAAATTTTGACTCGAGTAAAAATTTGACTCAAGTAAAATAAAGCACAAACACAAGTGACTCAAATATTTAAACTTATTTTTTGGTAAAGTAAATCTTCACTCAAGAAATTTAGTAAATTTGCTCACAAAATTGAGCAATGTTACTCAGAAAATTTTGAGTCATTGTGTGCAGTGCAATATTTTTTCAAGTTTTTTAAATTTTGAGTCGAAATGTTTTGCAGAGAAAGGCTTTTCCCAGTGTCAGATATTCCCATTTAGCCTTGCCCTTGGCTTATGTCTACATATATGCAAATTTAATCAGCACTGAATTATTATGCAATAAGTGGCGTATGGGAAAATGCAATATGGGAAATTAGGCAATATTGGTTAATATACTAATCAGGCTATTGCAAAAAATACACCTTTTAAAATTACTTGGAAAAAAAATGCAATTTAAAAGAAATAGCTATTTTGCCCTTAAGCGCATTATTCCCCTTGAATTTTTAAGCATAATAGATTGGAGTCTGTGTCGCTCCAAGAATAAATAATTTTTCTTGGCCTTATCTCTTAAAAATAACGGCGTAATCAGTACTAGGCAATGCATAATATTATCTTAATTCAAAGCGAGACATTTAGGAAACGTGTGTCACTGTTTTCAAGTACACACGACAGGTGCAAGCGATCTCTATGTGCATTCAACTTGATCTGGGGAACGTTTAAGAACAGATCATTCAAGTCTATTTCTCTAAGCCGCCACAGAAAACCATGCGAGACAGTTCGCTTTATAATTCGACCGCAATTCTAAACAATTTTAGCCGTGGAGCGCTTTCGACTTGGCAAAATTCGAGTTCGCACGAAAACGAAAGCTTCGCGGCACACGAAGGAAGTTCGTTAATGAAAGGTTTATTTATTTTCATAGCCGTGCTTTCGTTCGTGGGAAATTTACTGGTGCTAGTGCTGTTTCTTCGCAACAAAAAGTGGCTACAACGGACCTACGGAAGATTAGTATTTGCGTTAGCCGTAGTGGACTTGCTAACAGCTGTTTGTCTCTTTGCGACGCCATTGGCAGTTCATCATGAAATGCTTATGGACAGTCCCGCAGAAGGACTCGCGAGAGAATTATACTGTAGACTACTGTGGTCCCATTATATTTTATTCTCATTTGGAATAACATCCATTTACACTTGTTTGGTACTGACTACGGAACGGTGGATTGCGGTGGCGAGGCCTCTATACATAAGAAAATACAAGCCATCTCGACGGACTCTGCTAGGCTGCCTGGCCTTGCCTTGGTTCGCGGGGTTTCTCCTCGAAGCAAACGTTATTAAAGAAACTCGGACACAAAATTTTGCTGACGGAACTTTTTTGTGCAAACAAGAGCATACCGGAGAAACAACCCCGGCATTTTTGGCTATAGTATCTTTTCTTGGTGCGATGTTAATTCCGCTCGTCATCATCACCGTAATGTATGCACATATATTGGTCACTTTGAAACGGCAAAACAGGAAACGGGAGGTAGGTGAATCTTTACCTTAGCCTTAAGCCCCGGGCAAACTAGGAAACATTGTTGCGGAAACATTGTTTCCTGCCAATGTTTCGTCATGTTTCCCAGAGTGGGCAAACACTAGGAAACATTAGTGAGAAACATAGTGAGACATCAAATGTTTCTGAATTTGCTAGGAAACATTTTTGCTTCTCGGGAAGCAAATTTTGTTTCCGCAACAATGTTTCCACGGGTGGGCAATTAAACATGGAAACATTTGAGGAAACATCACAAATGTTTCCGCAACAATGTTTCCTAGTTTGCCCAGGGCTTTAAACTCGTGAGATTTTGGCCATGTTTACATTGTATCGGATCACTTCGCGTCCGACGCAAAAACCATACCGCGGATAGGGTTTTGTTTACCTATGTGATGTCGTCTCAATTTCTGCAACGAATTACCGGTGGTACGGCGGTTCGCTCTTCAAAGTGGTGCGCGGCCTATCGGATTTGCTTTTGCAACGCTCTCATTGTATTGGAAACACCGATCAGAGCAATTTTCGGTAGCAAACAAAACTTGCTATTCTAATCTTATTTGCGAGTATAGCTTGCTCACTCTTTTACTAGTAAATGATGTCTGCAATATTCTTGTATTTGGTGAATATATACAAGCAAATACTACGGCATAGAAGGGCGGGGCGAAAGCTGTTTAGACTTGGAACGTAACGTTTCGCGAACGAAGTCAGTAAAAACCGATCCAATACAATGTAAACATAGCCTTAATTAATCTCGCGTGTCGCATGCTAAATTCGCATATTGAGTAGTATAGGACGTTGTGCAGTCATAATATTCCCTTTGCATGTGCGTCAATGCGAATCAATCTAAGTCAAAACAATGATCAACTGAAGATTTTCAAAACAATGAAAATATAATGGTACATGACATGGAGAACAGTGGGATTTTCAAAACAATGACAAGACAATGGAACATTCTGATCACTGGATCATGACTGGATGACATGGAGAACAGTGGGATTTTCAAAACAATGAAAAGACAATGGAACATTCTGATCACTGGATCATGACTGGATGACATGGAGAACAGTGGGATTTTCAAAACAATGAAAAGACAATGGAACATTCTGATCACTGGATCATGACTGGATGACATGGAGAACAGTGGGATTTTCCAAACAATGAAAAGACAATGGAACAGTCTGATCACTGGATCATGACTGGATGACATGGAGAACAGTAGGATTTTCCAAACAATGAAAAGACAATGGAACATTCTGATCACTGGATCATGACTGGATGGCATGGAGAACAGTGAGATTTTTCAAAACAATGAAAAGACATTGGAACATTCTGATCACTGGATCATGACTGGATGGCATGGAGAACAGTGAGATTTTTCAAACAATGAAAAGACAATGGAACATTCTGATCACTGGATCATGACTGGATGGCATGGAGAACAGTGAGATTTTTCAAAACAATGGAAAGACAATGGAACATTCTGATCACTGGATCATGACTGGATGGCATGGAGAACAGTGGGATTTTCAAAACAATGAAAAGACAATGGAACATTCTGATCACTGGATCATGACTGGTTGGCATGGAGGACAGTGGGATTTTCAAAACAATGAAAAGGGAATGGAACATTTTGATCACTGGATCATGACTGGATGGCATGAAGAACAGTGGGATTTTCAAAACAATGAAAAGACATTGGAACATTCTGATCACTGGATCATGACTGGTTGGCATGGAGAACAGTGGGATTTTCAAAACAATGAAAAGACAATGGAACATTCTGATCACTGGATCATGACTGGATGGCATGGAGAACAGTGAGATTTTCAAAACAATGAAAAGACGATGGAACATTCTGATCGCTGGATCATGACTGGATGGCATGGAGAACAGTCAGATTTTCAAAACAATGAAAAGACAATGGAACATTCTGATCACTGGATCATGACTGGATGGCATGGAGAACAGTGAGATTTTTCAAAACAATGAAAAGACATTGGAACATTCTGATCACTGGATCATGACTGGATGGCATGGAGAACAGTGAGATTTTTCAAACAATGAAAAGACAATGGAACATTCTGATCACTGAATCATATGACTGGATGGCATGGAGAACAGTGGGATTTTCAAAACAATGAAAAGACAATGGAAC
>CACRXK020003866.1:0-34189 GCA_902702795.2 Paramuricea clavata | reverse complement strand
AGAGTTTACGCATGTAAGATGGCGGCGTCAGGACGACGGCTAAACAAACTGTACATATAAAATAAATGATTTTATGGAAATATTGTTTTGTATTTGCTTTCGTTTGAATTTAATACAGTTTGGAACGAGTGAAACAGAGCTTTAACTTTCAGAGCAATTTTGATCAATTCCTCTAGAAAAATTTACCTGTCACGGTTTGAAATGCTAACGTGACTATACGAGACGTGAAACTATGCGTTTTCCCGTCGGCAACAGAGCTTTGACGACGTCTAAACCCCTGACTTTTAATTATTCATTTTCTTTGTGCTATTGGATTAATGACAGTGTATTGATAGCCGTCGTCTTGACGTTGCGTGAACTCCATAATAACGAAGCTACGACCCTGTCTACAATATGTCAATAGAAAATACCATGCACCCGGTTTTTAAACTTAGAGGAAAATAGGAAAGAACTTTTATGGCTGCTACAACTTAAACCAACAAGGATTTCAAGACCTTTTACCTCCACCGCGATCATTGCAGAATATTACCCGCCAGGACTGTCTTATCGCGACGACGACGGCCAAAACAAACTCCTTCAAACAAAATGGTAGTAAAGAAAATTCCTCGCGTATCATCAAACGTTTGAATTTAATACAATATTAGAAATTGAAGACATTGCACTTGTTGCGGCTTCAAATACAGCCGTTGTAAGAAGACGTGAAAATGTGTGACTTGGCGTTGTAAACAGAGCGAAGGACAATGTCTAAATTATTCATATATTGTAAATTTTTAATTCTTTTCAATAATTTATTGTATTGGTAACCGTTGCCGTCGCGTCCCCATCCTAAAAACGTAAGGTCTCTATTACCCGCCGGGCCTATCTGCTGTAGATGAGAAGGAAATTGTGAATACATTACAAGAGGGGTTGATTCAGTTCTGCGTGGTCGACCATCAAATGGCATAATAATTACCGGCGACTTTAATCAAATGAAATTCAGCACGTTGTGCAGACGTTTTAATCTTAAAAAGGTTGTCCAGGGTACCATACGAAGTCAGAACGTTTTGGACCAAATTTAAACAGTATGTCAAAGCTTTACCACGACGTACAACATCTCACCCGCATATCGGTCGCTCCGATCATCAATGTCCACTAATTAATTGTCCTAAAAGGAAAGCCAAACCGATCTCAAAGAAAATACGGCAAATGAAAGATGGTAATTTAGTTGGACTAGATCTGCAAAAGCATGTCTTCCAATTGCCGTCACAAGTGAGTTTGTCTGAATATTCCCACAATTCTTGCGGGCTTGACAATAATATAATAGAGTTTATTTGCATTTATTTGAAAGTCAATTTCAGTTTGTCCGAAGTTTGTGCTACAAATAACAACCTTAATCTACGCTATAAAATAAGGAGAACTGGGGTCGGTCAGTAATGCCAATGCCGTTAACGATAAAGTCAGCATATTCACTATTACCATCATACACATGTTAAATAAATAGCTCCCTAAGCGCGTGCTGTATGCCTTCACCCCTCTGGTAAAACGTGGATAACACTTGAAATTAAAGCTCGACCAAAGGTATTCACAAAAAGTGATAAAGTGTAAACAATATTTCCCTAAAGTCGCCAAGTGTATAGCAAATGTTAAAACCAGTTACTACCAAGATGCTTTCACAAGTCGAACCCATGAGCTAGCTAAATGGTATAAATCGATATACGAACAGCTGCCAGTAATGATGCCAACAGATCCCTTCGACCGTCTCCAGGCGCTGCACCACTTCTAGCTGAACGTCTTCAACGAATTTTCCCAAACCTTGGAGGGATTTTGTTCAAACTAGAGCTCCAGATGTCGGTGAAATTGGGCATCTGGAGACCAGTGCATTGTTAAATCCTAGAAAGGCCACATGCTCAGATGAGATCCCTCCGTCCTTATTGAAAAAAGTAATGTGAAAAAGTTGCAGCAATTGTCCATGATCTCATCCGTACTAGCATTACGTAATTTAAATACCTAATGAAGGTGACCAACACGAATCGGTCTGCAGTGTTCGCTGCTCTGGCAGGTATTGTACAAAACTGTTTCAATGTCACAGATAATTTATACGAAGCTATTCCTCAACTTCCGTATAGCGTTTGACCTGGTTGATCACTTGATTACGGAATCCTCATGCAAACGTTGGCTAACATGAATGCACCAAAATGCTTTTGCGGTGGCCAAGGAATTTTTACGACGAAGAGAAGCCAACAAGTGAATCTTGGAAGTGCTCTTCGCCTCTTTTAACCAAAATACTATTTTTGTTCTTCAGTACCACTAGGATCTGTAATTTTGCCTTAGTTTGTTTAATGTTCACTTTAACGATGTTGAAGATATCATCTCGGATCAGCTATATGAATATACTGATGACTATATCATGATAAAACAATAGCCCCTGGTTTCTCCAGTCACATATTAGAATTTCGTGACGCGATGAATATGTGGTCAGATAGAAATAAATGCGCTTTTAAAATTCGAAAAAGATCAAGGTATCTGTTTTAGTGACACAATCCAAGAGCCTCCATCACTTAAGCTAAGGTATATTGGTGATGTATCGTGATTGAAAAAGTAAACAGTTTTAAATTCCTAGGTGTTTCGGTGCGGAAAGATCTCACGGAAACACTAACGTCGGCCGGGCGAGATTACGAAAATAGTAAATAATTTTTTTATCTTCGGGAATCTCGTAAACCTAATTTACCAACGGCTGTTGACCTCACATCTTATGAAACTAAAATCACATCCGTTCCAGAATATGCGTCTGCGTTATTGGGGGGGGGGGGCTGCGGCGATAGTTAAGTGATAAAATCGAGACCGTTTAGCCATTCAGGACAGAAGTTTGAGAATCTTAGGTCTACCGAAAGAAACATTGCCATCTCTCTTGCAACGACAAGAAAATTGTAGTGTAGAATATGAAAAAAAAACCTTTAAATCTTGCAACAGGCAGGATCACACCATATACTTTCTCCCATACCAAGAGCCTTGAACTTTAATGAATTCCTCGAATTGGAGGCATGTTTTAAACAAATTGGCTCAAGCTATAAGGCGTAAAAAATACCTGTGGTTCCGGTTTCATATCGCGAAAAAATTAGGGTCGGTAAGTCGGAAATAATTTCTTTTTAAATTTTTTCATGGTTTTTTCAATAATTAGTGTGACAATTGCAACAGGCGCTATTTTGGCAGCAGCCCGCAACCACTCGGAGAAACCCAGCGGCGGACTGGCTACCTCAAGGAGACCTGGGCGATTTGGCTAGATCGGGGCCCTGACCCCCCCAAAAAAGTTACCTTGTCCTATTTTAATTTTTAGTAGGCACTTGTATCATTAGTCATTGACCTGCAAAAATGTTATTGTTTTATAAAAGTAACTGACGCAAATAAATTATAAATGAAATATGAATTTATGTTCTTAACGTCAAAATAGAGAAAGGACATTATTGTCTATACTCTTCAATGGTTTCATGGCGTTAGGAGCCGTCTCAGTGCTACGGAACTGTTGGCAAACTGGTTGATGTTCTGTTCATTTAATATGTCACTAATCATCTGTTTATGCATGTATGTCAACATAAGTGCATGCCTCTAATTTTTCCTGCCCAATGTTGCTCCTTAATATAAACTTAAGCGTCAAGGAACGTCTTTCGCAGTCGACTTGCGATTCGGCGACGCGACGCGATTTTTTAGTTATTGAAAGTTAATAAAACAGCGAATGAGAGCAAATTTTAAAAGATATGTAGATCAAATAAATCAAAATGTTATAACTCTTCTAAATATTTGGAAAATTTAAACTATGGTCAAAGTTATCGGTTAGTGAAAATCGAAAAATCGTATCGCGTTGTCGAATTGCGTCCGGTGTGTCTGGACCTTTACCCTTTGGAAGCGATACTAAATACTGATAAGCTGCATGTAGTTCGGAATACGTAGATAAGTTGAGACCATCTTCATAAAAGCGTTTTAAATCGCAGCTGAAACATGACCTGTAAGACTTGTTTCTGCATACAACTGCATGAATTGGTTCAACATGCATGATTTCCAAACTTTTCACAAAGACTCCCTAATGCATTTTTTAGGCAGCGTCTGTCTTCTGCATTCATCAAATTGGCAAGGGTCCAAACAGAAAAATCTTGGTAAAGTCCTTGTTGGTTCTTAAATCTACTATTGGTGCTTGTTACAATTTGATCCATTACGACATTGAAAACATTCACTCGATAGTCCTCGCGTGTGCATGCATCTATCGCCTTATTTTTACGGTGGCCCATAAGTGCAAAACACAAAACAAGAAAACCAAAGCGCATTTCACGATTCTCAACCACATTTAACAGTTTTCTAGATATATATTTACATTTGACAAAACACATTTTAAAACGTCAACACATATTTGAACATCGCAAAGCACATTTGACAGATCGCAAAACACATTTGATATCGCAAAACACATTTGGAAATGATTAAACGGGCTCGTCGGTCTGTGCAGGCTAAATTCAAAATGGCGTCATTTTGAATGAATATTATCAGTTTTCCACTTTAATTGCAATTTGCATATATTTGATTATTATTACGATGAAATGCAGGAAATGCAAGTCAGACGTCTTGGAATCATTTCGCTTTTGTGACCTTTGTGGTACTGTACTTAGTGTGCAATTACAGAAAACGAATGGATCGAATGTTTCAGATTCTACGAGTAGCCAATATGGAAAATTCACAAGATCCACAATTTCAAATACACCACCTGGTCCACCTAGTCAGCCAAAAACTCCTATACTTTCCTTCAATGAATTTCGGAAACGAAAGTCGGACGAAAGGGTACAGCATGCGGCAGAAAAGAAAGAAAAGAAATCCCCCAAAGGAAGTTCTAATTGGAATAGGAATAATGACTTTGACAAAAGCGGAATTAAAACCCATGAAAGGCAAAGCCAAGATGGTCGGAGTTTCTGCAACCATTCGCAAGTTGGAACTTCTTAAGGTGTCATACGAAAAACACTGTGCACACGATCGTAATTTCGATAAAGAAGCAGATTATACACTTGTTTACCCAGATAGCACAGAAATTTTGTCCCTTCCAGACCATCCTGACCATATAGTTCAATTGGATGAGTATCATAAAGATGTTGGCAAGGCATTTAATTGCATTACAATGTTCCTTTTGGAACGAAGTGATCAGGAACTTTATAACCAGTTACAGCAAGACAATGGCAGTGACACTGATAGTGACTCAGTTCCTGAAAAGGAAAGCCATATTGGGCAGATGTCTGTGATTGAATCACTTGCTCGTGCTGGTTCAACTTCTATACAAACAAACAGTCTCTCAATGCAAGTCTCTACCAAAACATCAACATTCATGTCACATGATTCGATTGTTGTTGACGACCACAACCAAGGTTGCTCAAGCTCACAGGTAGAGAATGATTTACCTTCTGGAAAATCAGGATTTTCTAGGGGCTTTCAAAACTTGAAAGAAATGTTCCCCACTAAGAATGAATGTGAATTGAGGCAGGCAGTTGATGCAACTGGATCTTTGGAAGGAGTAATTAACTTGCTAGTAGAAGTTCAAGACAGATCAGTGAGTGACTTGTATGGGTCTTTATTGAGTGAAGAATGTGAGGATAACAATGATATTTACCATGATGAAGACGAGCCATTACATGAATCAAAAACATTGTATACAGTGAATGAAACGCTAACTGAAAGCTTAAAAACTGAAAGGAACTTAATATGGATAGCTCAGGGAACTTGAGAATGAAAGTTAGCAGGCGGAATGTTTGGGAAGAATCCCATATCAAGCTAGGAAGAGCAAAAGAGGATGTATGCAAACCTATCAAGGTTCAATTCATCGGAGAACCAGCTGTATAGATCAAGGTGGGCCATCACGGGAATATTTTGGGCTGGTAAATTCTGCTGCTTAAGAAAGGTTGATGTCACAGTCTGTTTTTAAACACAATATCTCAGCCTTACAGTTACAACAAAGGGAGTATTATGCATTTGGACAGCTTACTGCCTTTAGCATATTACAAATATCTCCAGGCCCTAGATGTTTCTCTAAGACTATAGTTGGTTACATTTTGACAGGAAATATTGAAGACCTCATGCCATCTATTGCTGAAATCCCAAATCATGACATAACGACCAGTCTTATTAAATTGGATGAACTCTCAAATGCTGATGAATTCAGCGAAAAAGCAAGCTTTGAAAGTGGATTCCGATTTGAAGCAGGCTACACGAAGCCATTTGTGACAATGTCTGATAAAGATGAGTTTCTCAGATGCATTGCACTTCACTACACTGTGCTTGTGCCATTGAGTAAACTTAACCAGTTTGTTGATGGTTTGAAGACTTGCAATATTTTGCAGTTAGTCCGAGAAGATCCAGATATGTTCAAAAGTCGATTTGAAGTGTCAAACACCAAGCTAACCGCTGAGGATATTGACTCCATTTTCGACCCACAATTCAGCCCTGTCGAGAGAACAAATTTTCCATAGAACAAAAGATTATTTTCAATTTTAATCAGTATCTTGAAGATGTTGAGAATGGTAGAGTTGTTAGCTAAGTTGAAGAAAGAGAAGTCACACTTAACCAGAATCAAATCCTTGAATTTGCAACTGGTGCACAAGATATACCTGCAGTTGGATTCTCTCCTCGTCCAACCATAGAGTTTTTACACAACTTTGGTGCTCAAAGGAAGATCAGCACAAATGCTTGTAGGTGAGTTGTGTGATCAAAAGAAGTTTAATGAGGAATTTACTTTTTGTTTGTTGAACTCACCTGGATTTCAGTTACTTTGAATTGCGTTGTGTAATCTGCGAAATGTGGAGAGGACTGAACTCATATCAAACTCATATAAATTACTTACTATGGGAGAATAAGTTTGTGCAATTGTCACGAAAAAGTTTGTGCAAGTTTGTTACAAAGATTATGTATGGCTTAACAAAAATTATTGAGCTTGCTTTTTTGTTCACCAGTCCCAGTACTTTTATGGGAACTTTGGTATGTTGTCTTGATATTGTTTAGAATTGTCAATGGTAGTTGTCTTTCATTTTGTCTGCTTGCTTGTTTCATATTAAGTGCATGCGTAAATACGTTTTCATTTGGTCTGCGTAGCAGTCGCTTTATGTAGGTATTGAGGATGTTTGAGTAAATGGCGGGTTAAAAAAATGGGCGAAGAAAAAAGGATGAGAAAAAATGGGCGAAGTTTGCTTTTCCTTCGCCTAGTTTTTCTTTGCTCAGTTTTTCTAACCTGCCATTTATTCATAAATCTTTAAAACCTTTAAAATCATAAATCTTTAAAACCTACGCAGGCTAGTATTCCTGCAACTGAAGGTGTATATAACTTACTAGTTTCCTCTGTCAAGAGAATAGGGAATTGGGAGAAAGTGATGTGAAAAATGAGGAGACGTTGAAAAGGATGGAGAAGGAAAAGGGCAACAACAATACAACACTGCACCACTTGATAGTTATAGATTTTGTTTAACTTAAACAATGGTTGAAAAAAAATACAATCCATAACTTGGTCAAAAGGCATTACTGCTTGGTCATTCTAAAATGGGATAGAGGAAGTAACAAATGAACATAGTAACTTTCTTGATCACCACATTATGTACACCTACAAATGCACATTAATTAAGCATGCATCTCATCTGAATGATGTATAGTACTTGTATCTTATGATGAAATTAAATATACATATAAGAGTTATTTGTATATTTCTGACGATTTTGATATATTTTAAGGGATGATGGATTTAACATAAACTTCAAAATATCTTTTAAATTTACGGACCAGAACTAATTCACATATCTGTTTGAGGTTTTTGGGATGTTAATGAACATAATCTTTCATGAATGTTTGCATACTGAGAAATAGGCGTGCAAAGCAATGTATGCCTATTTCTGAGGTATGAAATCCCCAAATAGGCATAAAATGACAAGCATTGTGACTGCATATTCTAATGGCCTTGCTGACACACTGCGTGAAATTCCAAGACTACATCATACTGTAAATCCTTTATTAAACCCCATATTTGCTTCTGCACTTCAGCTAAATCAATAAGACCTAGACTGCAAGCGGTTCCTCTGGGTTTAGCTTCCTGGACGTGCGAGGGGAAAGGAGGGACTGGCGACTGCTTGCGATCTAATAAGACCTCTCTCTAAATATAGCACTTCTCTAATAAGCCCCTCCCATTAAATGTGCCTGAACTAAACAAGCTCCGCCAGGGTTTTAAGAAGGTTTTACGTTATGTGTGTGTTCATGTTTGAGCGACTGTTGATAGTCTATGGTATAGTGCTAATGCAACCCTCCACGAACTTGGCTCAGCAATACCAAGCATTTCATTGACATAAGCAAAGTACTCCTGGTAAATGAGCGATTCATTTGAATCATCAGATGGATTCAGCTCACGATTAATTTCTTCTAAATTCTCGGGGTTGTATTGGTGTTTGTAGTCAATAGTGCCAACACTGTCTGGTAAATAATATAGAGTATTGGGGATTCCTGAAGCGGTCTGAGGAAGCACTGACCTGAGGACATAATTCCATTTTCGGTACCTCGATCAGTTCGAAGGATTGATGGGCATCCTCCAACTTCAATAACAGCATCTCTAAATAACTTTCCAATTACTTTAGGATCATTATTACTCATTTCAAGTTTTAACCATATCACACGTCGACTAAAGCCATCGATGCAGCCATGTATAGGTAATCCATAAGGCTTCAATTTGTCATATCCGTCCGCGTGCCAACAGTTATTTGGCCCTGGGTTGATATAATTTCGTCTTTTCAGCCGGTGGGCTTGTCTAACCTGGTTCCTTCTGGGTCCATCTCTCTCAACAGGATTTCTACAGCAGATCTTGGCACATTTATTCCATACTTTAAATGTAGTTTTCGCCACATTGCTCGGTAGCCAAGTAGGTTTCCAGCTCCTTCGAGTTCTATGCTAATGTGCTGTCGAAGAACAGCTTCATTTATGTCACAATTTCGTCGGGTTAAACCATATTGTTTCAAACGATTCAAAAGAGTCCGTTTTGACATTTTTATGTCGTGATATTTATCCAGAAAATTTAATATCGTGTTATACTCGCACCTTCTGTAAAGTAATATCTAATTGCTTCCTCTTCATCCATATATTACAGTAAAAAACACCTACGCTACACCTCAATACAGTACCGAATATAAACAGTATGTTTACTACAGTGCTTTCCCGCTTCACCTAACACCCTCAACAGGCCACAAATTAAAGGGGCCGAGAATTTTGGTTGCGATGTCAAATGTGTTTTGCGATGTCAAATGTGCTTTGCGATGTCAAATGTGTTTTGCGATGTCAAATGTGTTTCGCGATCTGTCAAATGTGTTTTGGAATGTCAAATGTGTTTCGCGATGTCAAATGTGTTTTGCGATGTCAAATGTGTTTTGCGATTTGTCAAATGTGCTTTGCGATGTCAAATGTGTTTTGCGATGTCAAATGTGTTTTGCGATGTCAAATGTGTTTTGCGATGTCAAATGTGTTTTGCGATTTGTCAAATGTGCTTTGCGATGTTCAAATGTGTGTTGACTTTTTAAAATGTGTTTTGTTAAATGTAAATATATGTCTAGAAAACTGGTAAATGTGTTTGAGAATCGTGAAATTCGCTTTGGTTTTCTTGTTTTGTGTTTTGCACTTATGGGCCACCGTAGGTCCCACATAGCATATTTGTTAAGAACGAAGCTTATTGCAGCGTTTTGAAGTTTCTTTTGCAAACACTGTGGGAGTGGGTAACATACTACGTCGTTATAGTCAAGTTTAGAAACAACTAAGCTTTCCACAAGTTGCTTCCTTACGTTAATAAGTGGAGCTAAGTTATTTAATTTCCGCAGAGCCCCCCCCCCTCTTCCGTAGGGTGGACAAAACGGCATAACACGATGAAGATAAGTTTTTAATGTGATCCTACCATTTAAGACGTCCGTTTAACCATGTACCGAGAATTTTAAATGATGATGTTCTTTCGAGTAGCTGGAACTATGTCCCTAAGAACGTACGATGTGGACATTTGCGGAATTGTAATCAACATCTGCTTGGTCCTATAGAACCATTAGGCATGCATAAGATTCGATTGGGTAGCCGCCAATTCCTCCAAGTTGGAGATGTTGTCTTTTATCTTCGAGTAGTGAAAACAATATTTTACGAACGAGCGCAGCGAGTGAGTAAAATATTGTTTTTAACACGAGCAAAAAATTGTGAAATTTCACGCTGAAAAGCAAATTGGATAAAAGCCACGTGATCGATATCTTCACTAGTGAAGATATGGAAAATATCTCACTGTGTGTCTGTGTATTTTTCAGTATCTCACTCAGGCGCGGATCCAGACTGATGCAACTGATGCGAATGCATCAGTCAAAATTTTCACACGAACGAGAATTGTCAACATTTTATTAAAATATATTTAAATATTGGTTGTCTTTGATCCAAAGTCCTTTAAAACAATATATTTTCACAAGAATGAATGTAAACAAAGCTATATTTCGCAAAATATTATGAAAAACGTAAACGCATATCAAATTTCGCACTTATCAAGTTGTACGATTTTCAGATTTTGTCGCGCCACATATGTGTGTTTAGTTTGATGCATCCACTATTATTACAGCTCAGTGTATGCATCACTACGTCACGTTGGGGCCGGCAGTGCATCACTACGTCACGTTGGGGAGAAAAGTGCATCAGTGGCGCATCGGTCCCGAGTCTTTTGGCCGAGTTTTCCCAACGACACGTCACGAAAACCATTGTTTTCATGCCTACGTAACGTTGGGAAATGGATGCTGACTGATGCGTTTAGCCCGCGATCAAAATAATGCGCTTTTGACTGATGCATTTCGCCCGCAATCAGAACAGTCAGTGATAAATTTTATGGTCGAATTGTTATATAATGGGGGGAGTATAATGGAACATTGTATGTCGCATTGTATGGAAATATTTTACGATCTTTGGTGGTTCACTCAAACTCACTGAGCCTCAAAGCCGTCGAAATTAAAAGGTTTGTCAGCTATTTCAGTAATTTCACAAGGGAATGTTTGGGATCTGTGTACTGTGTTTATAGATGTAGATTTAAACGAGTGAGTCTGTGTGTGACTGTGTGTTGATATTTATAATAAATACTGTAGGTATAGGAATATTTGTCGTAGTATAAATATCACAATTTTACAAAATTTATTATATTTGAACTGTTTTAAATATGTCAACATGGATGATCCTGTTTTGGCTGTTCACATATAAACACTCAATATGCCATTCAGCCAGTACATAGTGTGTGTGTAGGGGGGGGTGGGGGGTGGAGGTTGTGTCTTAATTTGTTTGAAAATGCAAATTGAATCTAGATGCTTGATAATATTTTGCAGTTCTCCCTGAGATTCTTACAGTCTAAGGGACTCTGTCTAGGATCCTGCAACCCTTACTAGCAGCTATATTCCTGGCACCTGCCGGTTACTTGGTTGGTTACTTGTTAGGTGCTGTTTCCCCAAAACACTGCTATCTGTATGATTACACACCATGCCTTGGTTGATGCTCACACCCGACATCAATACCGGCACCTAATTAGATCCCTCCCATATCCAAATCCATCCCTGTATGTGCATCATTTTGGAATTGGGAAGCTCTTGAAGCTTCAAAACAATATTTTAAAGGGCAATGTTTGGTGATAGTGAGATTAGTTCAGTTATATATTATCTCTATTGTTCCAGAATGATCACCTAGTACCAGAAGCCATCAATCACACTAAATGGCATTACATGTATCAGGGTTGCCCCTGCCAAGGTGAGGGGAGAGGCACAGGGGGTGACCGGCAAATTATTGTGATGCTGAAAATAAAGGGGATTCACATGTTTAGGAAGGGAATAAATTTAGCTGGGCTCTCTCAAGTTCGGCCCCTTAAATTTGTGATGCTCTTCCTGGCATTGTTCATATGCCTTTAAATTATACCATTCTCATGACCATGGCTCAGCACAAGGTGTTCATTTTAAATGTACCAGTCTAATTAGCAGTTATGGGACCAAATTACTGTTCTGATCATTCTATCATTTATTTTCAATACAACAAAGGGTCATTGCATAGAATACATTAATGTATAAATTGATAAATTATCTCACTTTCATTGATAAGTCAATGTACTAATTGAGTTGATCACAATATACTGCACTGCCACTGTTACTGAAGCTTGTCAGTCCTGCTCATGCAATCAGATACCTACCAAGTCCATAACTGCACTTCTCCCTGTCTATCCTTAATATCTTGAAACAGCAGTTTTGGATACATACAGTAGTCCTAGACACTCTCCTGAATGTACTGTAATTTGGGATTCAATGCAAAATCTGTGGAGATATATTGGTCAATGTATTGTAGATATCCAGACTTCAAATACAGTAGAATAATCTATTTTCTGCAAATAGTTTCAATAATTGTTTATTTTTATTATTAACTGCTCAGCAACAATGAAAACTATTACCTAACACCCTTGAATACTTTGATAATCTTACAGTATTTAAAAATTCAAACTGCATTTGTCAAAATGTTGGATATAAATGCATCCATAAATATTAGAGTGACTAGCTCCAGAGAGGGCCTTCATATACAGTAACTCAAAGTTGCCCTGGAATTAATCCTGGATTATTAAAATAATTTAACTGGAATTTATGTCATGGTGGTGCTGCTGGAAGGCATTTGACCTGGAACATTGTTATATTGATTGGTGTTAACTGGTAACAGGAAGTGATAAGTTACAGGAAGTGATATCATTGGCAATGAATATAATAGTTTGCTTGAAGTATTCTTATCTATTTTGCATAAGAAACACAACCCTGATCAGCTTTTCATGTCATTTGCACCATATTTTACACAGAAAAAATGTCTGTGGTTTTGCTTTCAATTATTCTATCAGTATGTTGTGTACATGTAAGTAGTGTACACTTGTATGTAAAATTGTAAATTATAGCTACAACTTTGCTACTCTATAATTCTCACTCAAATAGGATCAAATAAATAAGGCTAGTCAAGTTTCGATCTGATAAAACTCCGCGTAAAAATGTTTTCAATTTATTTTAAAACTCACATGATTATGTTGTTCTCACTCTATAAGGCCGATTTTTTACGTTTTTTCCCCGAAAATCCAGCAAATTACGTTTCGATTTTGATGTGTGAACTTCGAAGAAAAGCTCCCTCAGAACGCAGGAAATCGCATTTCCGAGGTCCTAGATTTCAAAATTTCCCGGGGGAGGATTCCCCCGGACCCCCCTACAAATGCGCGCTTTAGTGCATCAGTCAACAAAACCACTGGATCCGCGCCTGTACACTAATACACAAAGGTCAAAGTATACTATCTGGCATTACAATAAACATCATTTAATATAAAGACCGAGTCAAATGTACGTATAAAGCCTTCTATAAAACTAATGTATTTATATCATATGCATCGTTTTAATTCAAATATTGTCGCAGCAAATTGAAATTTTAAGCCGGAACACATGCTCAAAATTCACGAATGAAGATAGTGAATATTTCCTTTCAAAATTGCTCTATTTATATATAAAACTTAACAAAATTCTTACCTGGATGTTACCCAGTCATCCCTGATGTTTAGTCTTCGTTAAAATGATGTCATCTTTCGGTAATAATGAAATAAAAGCTCTGTATTTCGAGCCCAAAATTCAAAACAAAAAATTTAAAATATGACGGTTGTGAATTGTGACGCTATCCCAGGAAGTTTTGCGCGTGTTGTAGGAAAACTATGCACCAGTCTGACAAACCGCGCTCATCGTGAGAATTTTCATGTTTTGTCAAAAAATTATGTTTTGTCAAAATAACAAAATACCTACCTCCACAAAGACTATAAATATTTTGGTAAATATAATTTCAATGAACTCATGAAAAATTTAAAATTAACTGGGAAATTTTGACCAGTTAAATAAATACATTTACCCTTTCTCAAATCTCCGACTTTCTATGAATAGGAAATAAATATAGCCGTAAGATCTAATTATTTTGCTATTTATTAGCTATTTTAATAACAGCTCTAAACATAAAAGTAAACATAGTTTAGAAATAGCTATTTAATAGCTATTTTGAACAAAGTTCGCCACAACTTTGCGTGAATATAGGAATTAAATAGCTATTTAAATGTATGTATTTTGCTATTTAATAACCATTTTAAAAATAGCTCTAAAAATAAAAGCAAACATAGTTTAAAAATAGCTATTTTATAGCTATTTTGAACAAACTTTCTATGAATAGGAATTAAATATCTATTTAAGATCTATTTAATTTGCTATTTAATAACTATTTTAAGAATGGCTCCAAAGAAGAGAAGCAAAAATAGTTTAAAAATAGCTATTTAAAACTATTTTAACTGACTCGTTTGTCATCAATAGGAATTAAATAGCTACTTAAAACCTATTTTATAGCGCGATTCCGTCAATTACTTTTTCAAATAGGATTTGAATACCTATTTCAAAGCTATTTTTTTGAAAAATATAAATAACCTATATTTTAAATGGAGTGTAAATAGTCATATACTATTTTATGAAATTTGATAAATAGTAATAAAATAGTCATATTCTTGAAAAAATACGGAAAAAATAGGGATAAATAGAGAAAAAATAGGTCTAAAATAGGTTATAAATATGTCGGAATCTACAAGGGGGTGTTACCCCAAATTAAATTTCCGTAAATAAGGTATGGGTAGACCAACGCATAGTATATCAGCTTAATTCCATTTCTATTTACGAATTGACGCATTTTTGATATTATGCCAGAAGCTTTAATTATTTCCTTTGCTACTTTAGCTATATGATTATTCCAGGTCAAACATTCATCGATAATTATACCAAGAAAGTTTGTACTTTTAACTTGTTCAATATTTTTATCATTTATGGCAATTTTAATGTCATATTTTGTTTTTTATTAGAAGATCTGAACAGAATAAATTTAGTTTTATTAGTATTTAGGGATAATTTATTAACATTCAGCCATTCGGCTACTTTATTAATTTCTGTTTTCATAATTTCATTAATTGTTTTAATACATTTGTTACTATAAAATATATTAGTATCATCTGCAAATAATACAAATGAAAGTAGTTTACTACAATTTTCAATGTCATTCATATATAATAAAAATAGAATAGGTCCAAGAATTGATCCTTGTGGGACTCCAGTTTGAATTAACATTTCTTTTGACCTACAGTAACTTGATTATATTTGACAATTTGCTTTCTGTTGGTCAAATAGTTTTGAAACCATAGTTGAGCTACTCCCCGTATACCATAATGTTCTAGTTTTTGTATCAGAATCCTGTGATTAATTGTATCAAACGCCTTTGATAAGTCTAGGAATATACCAATTATGAATTCTCCATTATCTATTGCTTTAGTAAGTTTGTTGGTAAGTTCAGTTATTGCAAGTTCGGGGGATCTATTCTCTCTGAAGCCATATTGATGGTGCGTCAACATTCTATTTTTTTTCGATAAATTTGATTAATCTCTTATACATGAGTTTTTCTAATAATTTTGAAAAACAAGTGAGAACAGATATGGGACGATAATTTTTAAATTCATTGTTTTCATTTGCTTTGAAAACTGATGTGATTAATGCTGTTTTTAAGTTATCAGGAATATTTCCACTAATAAAAGTTAAATTGAAAATATATGAAAGAGGTTCCGAAATTACATTAGTAACATTCCTGATAACTTTTACACTTAAGCCATCATACCCAGGACCCTTTTTGGGATTTAAGTTTCTGATTTCAGTCTCTAATTCGTATTTAGTTATGGGCTCGAGAAAAAAGCTATCTTTATAACTACCAGTTAGATACTGATTATAAGTTCTGTCACTTTTTTGGAGTTTTTTGACTATGTTTTGTCCAACATTCACAAAATATTCATTGAACTTGTTTGCTATTGTTTGTGGATCACTAATCTTTCCTTCTGAATTATTTGCAGTAAATTCTTTCGGTAAACTTCTATTCTTCTCATATTTGTTCATAATTTGGTTTAATCTTTTCCATAGCATTTTTGAATCGTATTTGTATTTTATTAGTTGTTCTTCGTAGTATTTTTTTTGCTGCTTTTATTACGTGGTTAAGCTTATTTTTGTATTGTTTGTATTTGTTTTCATTCTTTATTGTAGGATGATTTAAGTATTTTTTATATAGCTTGTTTTTCTTCGTGATAGACTTGACAATGCAATTTGTTATCCATGGACTTTTTTTTTTGTCAATATTTTTTTTACCTTCTTTTTTGTCAGTGGAAAACTTTTTTCATAGACAGTTGAAAATATGTCAAAGAATCTATTATAGGACTCAGTGGTGTCATTGCTAGAAAGAACATTTTCCCATGACGTACTTTTGATTGTGTCAGTGAATGTTTTAATATTGGAATCATTGATAATTCTTGTAAATGTATACTCTTTTGCTGGCCTAATCTTTTAATTAGACTTAAAACTTCGCACATGAACGATAGGCAAGTGATCAGAGATGTCAGAAAAAATTATACCATTTGTACTGGATTCTATACTTTCAATATCGTTAGTAAAAATATTGTCAATAAGTGTTGCCGTATGTTGTGTGATTCTTGTTGGTCTCAATATAAGTGGAATATATGATGATGTAAATAAAACTTCTAAAAATCTGTTGGTATAATCACAAGATTCTGATTTTAATAAGTCAATATTGAAATCTCCCATAAGATAGCATACTTTATTTTCTTTATCTATTTTACCTAGTATTTCATTAATTTTATTTTCAAATTCATCGATTTTGTTGTTTGCTGGTCTGTATATTACGCCTATTATTATATTTTTACCAGATGGTATTATAAGTTCAATAAATACTGATTCAATTGTATTGTCATAGTTTAAATTTAAATCTTTGCGAGATTTATATTTTATTTGGTTTGATATGAAAATACCTACTCCTCCGCCATTTTTTCTGTATCTGTTTACATTTACAAAGTCGTAATTTTCTAATTTAAAAAGATCATCGTTATTATCATTTAGCCACGTCTCTGTTAAACCAATTACTTGAAACGGTGTGTTAAATGAATTTATAAGTTGTTTAAAAGAATCAAATTTATTAACTATGCTTCTAATATTTAAGTGCATAAATGAAAGTTTATTATTAATTAGTTCCGCTCGATTTATTTGTTGTTCGAAATCGTTTGGTAGGTAATATTCACAGTTAATTGTGGTCGGGTTATCTAGGTTTGCGTTGTTTTCAGATAACGCGATATTATTTGTTTCGAAAGGGTTGAATTTTAAATGCTTTAGTCTATCCATACTTCTTCACTGAGATTGTTTCCATTTAAAACATTTAGTTCATAGTCTAGATCATCAAGCATTTGAAATGGTAAGGTATTATCTAAGCATTCTTGGCACACGTCAATTGTATTTCCGATGTTTGGGTCAAATGACTTTATGCATGCTGACACAGCATGAAACCATTTGGCATATGTCAGACATTCATTTGCTTTTTGTGTTTTGTGGATTATTTTAAGGCAAGAATAGCACTTTTCCTTTTGATTATTGTCAAGATTGCTCATTTAAGAGTTTTCTAGCTTAGTATTTGTTTGTTCGGTGAATAGAAACTATATATACTATACATCACAATATTTTAGGAATGTATCAAATTTCAAGATCTAGTGCTATTATTAAAAACTCGCCCTTCGATGATAAGTTTATCCCTTATAATCTTGGATTTTTTACCTTCTGCCTTGGCCTTTTTTAGTTCTGGATACAGAGTTTTTCGAATGCTCTCGACTTCTTCCGGAAACTGCTCTGATATGCCGATTTTTGTGCCTTTCAGCTTCTTTGCGTTTATTCGCACAAATTCCCTGTCTTGGTGGTAATTGAATTTTACCACGATTGGCCTTGGTCTGTTATTTCCTGCTTTCTTTTTCCCAATCCAATGGGATCGATCAATCTTCACTTTATTTCGTGCGTCTTCAACTTCCATCTTTGACTCCAATAAATGGTGGATAATTTCTGTTGTGTTTTCTCCCTCGCTTTCGGGCATATTGAAAAATAACAAGTTGTCGCGCATCGATCTTGCCTGTATGTCTATTACCTTGTCGCGCAACGTGTTGTTGTCTCGTTCGAGCTTTTCAATTATTTCCGCTGCTTTCGCTTGATCTGCCTTCATTGTTTTGTTCGCGTTCTTCAGATCCGCTATTTCTTCATGTGCGTAGTCGGTTGATTTTCTGAATTCCTTCATATCTGCCTCAATGTTGTCTAGTTTCTCCAATTTCTTCATAACTGTTTTAAACATGTCGTAAATTTCTTTAATTTCGATCCTCGTTTCTTCTTCTTTTTCGTTTAGTTGCATCACGGGTGTGTGAGGTTTAGGTATTTCTGATTTTACTGCTTTTGTTGGCGTGCATAGGTTCTCATTATTTGAATTTTGCGCAGCGCGCTTGGATGCGTGTGGTTTAGTCGCCATATTTATATAGGATTTAAAAATGCTTTGTCATTTGTATTTATACTTGTACTGCATTACAAGGCAGTGCGTAAGTGAACAGATTCCACATGTGAGGTTGTCTTGTATATATTTTTTCCTTCTTTGATAAACATTACTATTAAACACGCAAATTTTAATTAGTGAGACGCACAGTCGCACATGTTAAATATCACCTGCATGTCATTGTCATTGCCCTTTAACCCCTGGTCTAATTGTCCGTTTTTGAAAATGTTGATGTATAAATTATGGATGATTCCAATTCATTACAAATATTTCTTATTCTTGTTCTTTAAAATACCGTACTAAAGATTTGGGAACAATGCTACACCAAGGCAGCATTCACTACCCTGTGGGTAAACTAGTTAGTAAATATCAAGGGAGCACTGTTTGTAATTTTGCCTTGCTGCACCATTGGAGTCACGCTGTGAAGACGTGTAATTGTATTTTACATTTAATCTACTTGTTGACAGCAAGCTAATTGCCTATTTGCGCAAATGGCTACACCTTTTTGATCAATACTGCTTTGAGTCTGCCTTGAATTACTATATATAACAGTAAAAGATAAAACTCCTAGTATTTTATGCGATTTCCTCTTGCTTTAAGAACAGCATCTACTCGACTTGACATGCTTGAAATAGTACGATCGATTACATCAGTTGAGAGATTTTCCATGGATTTTAAACCCCGCGCTGTAAAGTCTTGAAACGTTTCCGACGTTATATTATTATTAGCAATTGCTTCATTCTCGAGACTTTTCTTTAACAAGTGAAAGACATTTTCAATTGGATTCAGGTCAGCTGGAATCTTGTGAAATTCAGCCTCGATTTTTTCCATTGATTTTCACGCTGCTTTGCTCGTTTGTGATGGGTCATTATCCATGAGAAACAGGCGTCGGCCGTCCTTTTTACGTCCGCACTTTGCAAAACAAGTATTAAAATGCTTTGCAATGAACTCTGCAAAGAAATTGCCATTCATTTTCTCATAGGGAACTTTGAGAACCACACCTTTCCCGTACGCTATAGCGACAATTACGTGCAGTCTCTTTCCACCAGCCAATTCTTTAGAACCTTTCCCTATCACCAATAGCCCTTCTGACATTTTTCTCCAAACCCTTGCTTTGGGGGCAATCGCGCTGTTCAACGGATTATGTTTGAAAGCAAAAGAAACACCATCCAAGTAAAACGCTACTTCATTTTTCCAAAAACTCTTATTTTGGTTCATGTAACGCTTCATTTATCTTGAATATTTCGTACGTAATATTTTGTCTCTTTCCGTCACTAATCCCTTTTTGCGTACCTGATAAAACCCATAACCTTTCTCGTTCAATCTACGCGAAAATGTGCGCCGACTTGCCATTTGTAACGTGAGGCCACTTTCCCTTACGAGTGTTTCAACAGTTACGTTCGGGTTTTTCTTCCTCGACTTTTTCAGGCATCTTATTAATTTTCTAACAGATCGCGCGTCAACTTTTCTTGGGCGACCCTTGTTGCCTTTTAACTGTTTAGATCTCAGCGCAACTGGTTGTTGGTCTCCCCTCCATATTCTTGCTACTGATGATGGGCTTATATGACATTTTCTCGCGATCTCCCTATTCGAAAAACCCGATTCCTTTCTATAATGAAGTACCAAAGCCCCTGTCTTTGCTCTGATTTTTCTTGTGTAAACCATCCTTAAATGAATCTAATTATCAAAGTGCATATTATTCAAATTTATTTTGTAGCCTGCCTCATTTTATATATACGGGATTCTCATGATTCATAGTAACACACCCCACATATAACGTAATAATTATCAATATTACGACGCGCACGCTAGGCCGTTTTCAATAACTCCCAACGAAATAATCTAGAACACGCCACCCAATATACGTAGAAAACACGTTACTAATGCTTCGGTACATTCTGAGTCAAAATTGTATATGTATATAAATTTTAGTTACATTTTTATATTCGGACAATCCTGGTCAAAAATTTTGGCGCACTTGACACTGACTGTGCGAAATTTGACTCCAATTTCAATAACAAGCATAGCAACCCCCTTTCCCCCGTTCAATGTTGTGTGTTGTGTATTAGACGTCCAAGGTGTTACACAACATTGATTGGGGAAATAGGGGGATGTCTGAAATTTTGCATAAAATGCGCAAGTATGTATATGGTAATCAGAAATGAAGTAAAAGCTAAGCTATTTCGACTAAGTGCGCCAAGGATATTTGACCAGGATTGTAGGCTCATAACTCATTGCTTGTGTTCCCAAGCTCGATATTTCGCCTGTCATCCATAGCCGAAATTTCATCTTTTAATCAACCAAAAAGACTTCTAGAGGCATCAAAATGAATGGTTTTGTCAGCAAGGCGAGGGTTACTGAATGCATGTATTTTCTAGTCTATGAGCGAATAGTCAACGAGGCCAAGCCGAGTTATTATTATTATTATTATTATTATTATTATTATTATTATTATACGTCTTTATTAAAAATTGAAGTTGCAACAAACGTGCATCTTTACAGTGCATATAAGATATCTATAAATATATATATTGTAATTATTAAAACGTTCAGTGGATATGAGAAATGCTAATTAGATTATTTACAAATTTAGTATTATTTATAAATTAAATTATTTACATTATAGTTAAAGGTGATCTACAGTCCGTATGTAAACAAAGCCTTTGTTTACATTTTTGTGTCCAAAATATTGAGCTTTATTCAACAACTATTTATATTTTCAAGCTTCTAGAGTATAATAAATGATCAAGAAACAACAATCAGGCTTTTCAAGAATTCAAAACATAGTTAAACTGTTTGTATCATAAAAATTGGGCTTATTTGTGCACATGCGCAGATCGGACTGTAGATCATCTTTAATATTATATATCGTATATAACAAAATTTTAGAACTAAAAGTCATTAAAAAGACACTTGTTCAAAAATGAGCGTTTAAAACGTTCTGTGTAAACTTTTGGTAACATAAATTGATGATCGCGTTCTCTTAAAGGTCGTCGACGTTCTTCCGGTAACAACTCATATAGGCAATGTTCAGGATTGTGCATGACCTTATTGAACAATAATCGATCGCTCTCCTCAATCATCTTGGCCATTGAATATTTATTCTGAGTGTATCCATATCGGAATGCACGATTGAGGAACTTGTCGAATTTATCAATATATTTCGCTTGCAAAGCCGATCCCCATACTTCAATTGCATAGTAAAATAACGGCTATTTTGATAAGCTTTTTCCCTTTAAATGCAACTTTTAATACTTAATTTAAAAACGGCCATTGACTCTCCATCCTTCGCCGCTTGTTGCTATACTAGTAGGCTATCATTAATAGCCTACTAGTAGCGTATAGCCAATCAGAACGCACGGTACATGATAGCCTACTAGTTAGTAGGTTTATACTATATATATATATATATATATATATATATATATATATATATATATATATATATATATATATATATATATATATATATATATATATATATATTTATATATATATTTACACTGTAAATTCAAAAGAGTAGTTTTGACCCTTCAAAGGAGTAGTTTTTTTGACCCCAGGACTACCCTTTCAAAAGGGTCGTTTCAGTCTCTTCGGCGCTTACTCTTCGAAAGGGTAGATTCTACCCTTTTCAGAGGGTAGTTTTAACTCCTCAAAGGGTAGGAGCGTTACCCTTCGAAAGGGTCGTTTCAGCTATTCGAAAGGGTCGTTTCAGCTATTCAAAAGGGTCGTTTCAGCTATTCAAAAGGGTCGTTTCAGCTATTCAGAAGGGTGGTTTCGGCTATTCAAAAGTGTCGTTTCAGCTATGCAAAAGGGTGGTTTCAGCTATTCAAAAGAGTCGTTTCAGCTATTCAAAAGGGTGGTTTCAGCTATTCAAAAGGGTCGTTTCAGCTATTCAAAAGGGTCGTTTCAGTATTCAAAGGGGTCGTTTCAGCTATTCAAAAGGGTCGTTTCAGTATTCAAAGGGGTCGTTTCAGCTGTTCAAAAGGGTGGTTTTAGCTATTCAAAAGGGTCGTTTCAGCTATTCAAAAGGGTCGTTTCAGCTATCCAAAACTCTCTGTAAAAATTTTGTCATAAGCAGGGGCGGATCTAGGGGTCGTCAAACCAGTCACGCGACTAACGTAAAAATCGCAAACTTAATTAAAGTTAAATATTCGACCAATAGTCCAGTTATTTTTTATCATGCAGCGACACCTTATAATAGTCCAGTATCTATTATCATGCAGCGCTAGCAATTAACATTCCAATCGAACTGTAGTCCAGTGCTCAAATTTCATACAGTGGTTGAGCCGACGAGCTTAGTCAAGTCAATAAGCAGCTGACATACGCAAAGTCGGTCAGTCAAAAAGTCAAAATCCAGTGCTCTGATTGGTCTAGACGCTTATTGCCATGGAAACAAGAGATTTTTTTCGATTTTGACTGATCTGTGGGGAGTTCTGACCGATTTAAAAAAAAATAGATGAATCTAATAATATATTTTCTGATTTAGATTGTTCTAAAGGCCTAAAAATGGCAAATTTAAATATTAATAGTCTTTTAAAAAGTATCGACCAGCTCCGTATCATTATGCAAAATAGCTCTATTGACGTTCTGGCGATTAATGAAACAAAAATTGACCATTCAGTGTCTGATGATGAAATTAGCATACCTGGATATTATCATATCCGTAAAGATAGAAATAGGTATGGTGGGGGAGTGTTATTATATGTGCGAGAATCTTTACCATTTTCTGAACGAAATGACTTATTAATATCTGATTCGTTAGAAATGCTATGCATTGAAATTACGAAACCGCACAATAAGTCATTTCTAATAGTTACATGGTATAGACCGCCAAATTCTGAGGTTAGTCTCTTTAATGAATACGAAACTTTTCTTAGAAAATGCGACTTGGAAAATATTGAAGTAATAATAATGGGGGATCTGAATTGTGATACCATAAAATGTCCTCCCGAAGCTCACACACGCAGACTACAATTTCTATCCTCACTTTACCAGTATAAACAACTTATTAATGAACCTACAAAGGTAACAAGAACATCAGCAACCTTAATAGACTTGATATTGACAAACAAAGAGGAAAATATTTCGAAATCTGGTGTTATTCATCTTGGAATATCTGATCATAGTTTGGTTTTTGCCGTTAGAAAATATTGTGTCACTAAATCTCGGCAAAAGACAAGATATGTTCGCAATTTCAAAAGATTCAATGCCAATAACTTTCTTAATGATCTTTCCCAGATGCCCTGGGAAAATGTGGCGCTTTATGATAACCCAAATGTTTGTTGGCGGGTATGGAGATCCCTTTTCCTACACGTCCTTAATTGGCATGCGCCCCTAAGACTGATGAGACTTAGAGGAAATTCTATTGCTTGGATTTCCCCTGATATCAAAAACCTGATGAGGGTTAGGGACTCTTACAAGAAAATGGCTGTTAAAAATAATTCCCAGATTCACTGGGAGAAATTCAAAGAAATACGTAACAAAGTCAATTCAGAACTAAATAAAGCTAAAACAGCATTTTTCTGTAACAAATTTGAGAACTGCGCACAATCGAAAGATATGAAACATAGTTGGAAGTTAATCGATATTCTCTTAGGTAAAAACAAAAAATCAAATAATATCTCTCAAATTAAATCTGATGATGTTGTGATTTCAGATGATACTTTGAAAGCTGAGGCGTTTAATGACTTCTTTGTTAACATCGGGGTAAATTTGGCTAATGAAATTGAGAACGATTCTCCATGTACGAACTTTTCAGATGATGAAAATTACAACTCTAGCTATTACTCTAATATAAATTTTAAGTTTTCTGAAATTAGTATGGATGATATTATTTGTCAATTACGTAATCTTAAAATTTCAAAGTCTACCGGTATTGATAACATCCCTGCTATAGCTCTTAAATTGTCCGCGGAAGTTATTGGTCCTTCATTAACATGGATTTATAATCTTTCAATCAAAACTGGGATATATGTTGATGAATGGAAAAAGGCGTGGGTAATGCCAATTTTTAAATCTGATGATAGACAAAGATGTGAAAATTACCGACCTATATCTACATTGCCTATTGTCAGTAAAATAGTAGAGAGATCGGTTTTCAACCAGATTTATAAGTTTTTGAATGATAATTCGCTGCTATCTAAACATCAATCTGGCTTTCGGCCTAAGCATTCAACTTTAACAATACTCATTCAAATGTGTGACACACTTTATGAGAACATGGATAATGGTCAGTTGAGTGGTGTTGTTTTCCTTGATATTAGAAAAGTTTTTGATTCTATTGACCATACAATCTTATTGCAAAAGATGAATGATCAATTTGGAATAAAAAATGTGGAACTGGATTGGTTTAAGTCCTATCTAACTAATAGAGAGCAAGCATGCATTGTCAACGGTGCAATGTCATCACCTAAAACGATTGTGTGCGGAGTTCCGCAGGGATCAATTCTTGGTCCCTTGCTGTTTTTATTATATATTAATGATTTACCCGAATGCCTCGAAAAAACTTCGCCACACCTATACGCTGATGATACTCAAATTTCTACTTCTGCCAAAACTATTGAGGAACTTACTGAAAATCTAAATAATGACCTGAAAAAAGTCGGTGAGTGGCTTGCTCGAAATAAACTGCAACACCACCCAACTAAGACCAAATTAATGTATATCGGTTCAAAGTATAATACTGATACTATGACTTATGATATTCCAGTAATGATGAATAACCAATTCATAACTCTTGCTCATTCATACACATGCCTTGGGGTTAAACTTGATGAAAACCTTAATTGGCATGAGCATGTTGAAATGATTTGTAAGAAAGTTGGGGCCGGCATAGGAGCAATGCAACGAATTAAGCCATATGTTCCTATAAATACCCTGCATACCATTTACAGAGCTTTGATAGAACCGTATTTTGATTATTGTAGTCCATTATGGGACGTCTGTAACCAACAGCTGAAAGATAAGCTTCAAAAGTTCCAAAACCGTGCAGCGAGAATTATAACCGGCGCCAGCTATGAAATAAGGTCTGCTGATGTTCTTCGATCCCTTGCTTTGGAAAATTTAAAGATAAGTTGACAACGTACAACTAAATCCACATTAATGCATGTATAAAGTCCTGAATGATTGCGCTGGGCCGAACTTGAAGGATGCTCTAACGAGAAGGGACCTTGTTCAAACCAGTTATAATCTTCGCAATACTTATACTGACCTTACCCTTGCTAAGCCAAAACGAGAATTTCTAAAAAAAAGCTTTAAGTATAGCGGAGCTAAATTGTGGAATAGTCTTCCTTCTGATGCGAAGCTAGCGCAATCAATTTATTCTTTTAAAAACTGCCTGAAAGATTCACGCTAACATCTTCTAATATACTGTATATGCATGCTTTAGAAATATGGGTCACACCGTTTGGAACTTAATTCTTGTATTGTAAATAGTTGTATATAATTCTTTATTCTTTTCTATATCATATTTGTAATTTTTAATAGTAACAGACGTCCCTCGTGAAAATTAACAAATCGTTGACGAGGCTAACGTCTTTAAATAAAGTTTACATACATACATACATACATACATTTACAAAAGTCAGGGGCGCCCCATTAGTCGGAATATCATTAATATTTGACGCGTGGTAAAGTCTTTCCGAGCGCGCGCTCATTCGAAGTGTCATGTTGGAGCTTTGTCGAAAGATTCAATTTAAAGATATCTACGGAAAATTCGGAAATGTCTGCTGCTCCAAACTCCAGTCCTTGTAGTATTCACGAAACAGTTCAATCCGCATTTGCGGTGAATGATTTAGCTGTCTTACAAGACTGTTTCGCTGATCTTGGGAGGAAAATCATCACTAAATAAATATCGGAGAGTTCCATTCAGCGAGCAGTTGCTAAGCGGCGTAAGCGCCACGAATAGGACGAACTACAGTTTGACGATTTGAGTAGAAGTATTGGCGCCGATATCTTTATTCTGAAGTGCAATAAGGTAAATTTAATGTGATATGTAAATTTTATTTCGTTTTAGACAGCATAACAATATTTATAAGCGAACAAGATGCGCGCCATGCATATGTAAAATTGTAACTTGAATACGCGTATCTTGATTTAGATCTAGCTACGAATTTTGATTTACACAACAAATTTGCATATTTGTGATTCTGCGGTTGAAGGACCGTCAGAACTCGGAAGGCTATTAATATGGAGGATAACCTATATAAAAGCATTAATGCAGTATACATAGGATATAAAGGTCAGGTTTCATAGATGATTAATATTGATATATGTTTATTTGAGTAATATGACACTGCAGTGATTACTAGTCAAGTGATCAATGACTCAACAAGGCTATTAGGCAACAAAAATGAGCGTAGTACTATCATGAGAGAGTTTAGGTTTTGGTCGAGGTTCGAGTGTCGAGTGTCCAATGTCGAGGGTGAGGGTAAAAAGTCGAGGGTGAGGGTAAAAAGTCGAGGGTCATAAAAAAAGTCGAGGGTCATAAAAAAAGTCGAGGGTCATAAAAAAAGTCGAGGGTCGAAATTTGCGGGCAAAATAACTTGTTTAATGTTGTGACATGGACTTATCATATATATGTATGCAGAACTACATTAACTTTTAAAAGATACTACCTTGCGTAAATTTTCTAAGCTATTATTTTCTAAGCCCCTTCACGCTCGCAAGTTAACATGTTTATGTCTAATATGAGAACGGTCTCTTTGCTTTCTTATCAAACTAACGTAACAGCATAGATTATCGGGCAGCTGAAATCCTCAAGCCAGTAATGGCAATACATTAAGGCAAAATATATTACCAATAGCAAGTTATAATAAAAAAAAACTTGTGTGGTTTTCTGCTAGGTCGGAGCGCGGTTAGCGCGGTGCAGACATGCCACTGTTTCAACTAGAAACCAATTAACGCTAAGTGATTCAGTCAATATTACTCGTCTCAAAGCCAAACATTGTCATTGACCAACCTCGCAAGCACACCTGCGGCGGGACGGAGACCTTTGCTTGATGCGAGGTTGAACATTGCCATTGGCCTGTTTATGAAATTATACTACGTTTAGAAACTCTTTTAAGACTTTTAAGTTAATATTGATATTAAATGCTCTTTGACTTTGCTTTTAATGAAAAAAATCCGCCTTTTTATCTAAAAATGCCTTAATCAAAATTGGCCTGGAGACATTACACGCTAGAAGACATGCTGCGTGCGTGAAACTTTTTAACTAGACGACTCAAACCATCGACTTAATGAGTTAGTTTCTAGACCAGAATTCTCCCTTAATTCATGATTTACATAAGGAGAAACACCGTTTTAAAAACTCTTTTATCGTTAGTAGTTGTCTTAGTTGTCGTAAAAATACAACCGTCGACTTTTTTTACGACCCTCGACTTTTTACCCTCACCCTCGACTTTTTACCCTCACCCTCGACTTTTTACCCTCACCCTCGACTTTTTACCCTCAACCTCGACATTGGACCCTCGACACTCGACCCTCGACAAAAACCTAAGCTCATCATGAGATAGTTAAACATAATACTAGCAACCCGTAATTTGATAAAATGAAACATCTTCCACAATTATCACATTTCTGCAAGTACTTTTCCCTAAGGAGCGAGTTGTGAGAGTCAGACTGATAGTTGCTATAATTATCTTCCATTTCATGAAGTTAATTTTTTGTTGAAGCTGCTTCCAGAGTGATGCAAATTGCGTTTCTGAGGTTTAAAAATATAAAAATTCCTGGGGGACAGACCCCCCTGGGTGCCTCGCGCATTCGCAGCTCGCAAAACTGGATTGTACATCCGAAAACTTTGACTAACGTACGAAAAATCCTGGATCCGATCCTGGTCATAAGCTGTTACACATCATCACAATATTTAGGTACGATATGATATGTAAATGATTTCTAACATTCACATTAACATTCACGTTTCGTGTAACATAGCCTTCAGTGCAGAAAATAAGATGGGACGTAATTAAACAGACAAATTTATCTCTTCTTTTAAAAAATGGATTAATACGTCACTAAATGCTAATTATATACAAACATAAACGTAAAGAGAATGCATTAACGTCTTAATCCTTCACTGACCCAACAGAGTAAAAACTTGACTAACACTAAGAGGGATTTGGTTATTAGAGTTCATTGCAAAGGTTGATTTCTCTCTTTCTCTAAAAATATCATTGCACTTCTCTGGACTTTATATAAATCCAAATTGTACGTGTATATTGGACGAAAAGTAACAGATTTAGGCAGACTAAAAGTTTAAATTCACGTAAAGCGTCACACAGCACTTTTCCTTTCCCAACAACATACATATAACCAAAGTATCAAACACAGAGGTACCGGTACCACACAAAAGGATTGCAGGTGAGACTGTCGCTTCACATCACCAGTTCCCTACAAAATATATTGCATTTATTAATCAGTGCATAGTATTCACAATTATAAATATTAATTCTGATACCATTCTTACTAGAACTGTTAATTACACTACTCAACTTTTGCTTTGAAACCTTGAATATATACTGACAATTATTTACCACAATGGCAGGGAGGTTTAAAATTAATTCTCTTTTTACGTTGAATCAAACTTGAATACACAAATGACACTTGCTCTAGGCCTGGGGTCAGACATAGTAAATTGAATTTAATCAAACTAAACCACACCCCTGCATACAGTTACTAAAAAATGGACAATTTTTCAAATTAAAGCACTACTGTATACAGGCAATTGTATGGATAACAAAGCTGAATGCTACAAACTAGGAACATGTTATAGTTCAAGAAATTATTTACAGGTGGCTTCAAACAGTTATAATTTAATGTTTCGACAGCCACTTGTGTGTTGAATTATTAAAGAGTTAAGACCATCACATCTTGGTACCATTAATGCTAATAGTATGGTACAGTATGATTCAATTGGTTCACAATGGCATTGCAGAGCTCTCCCCTTGACAAGTAAATCATATGTCGTTAGAGAGTAAAATAATAAAGCAGAGCGCAATCGGTTTCAATGGGTTAACCAACATCAAAAAGAAAAATATTAGTAAAACTTACATGAATCGCAAAAAAAGCTTGCCTGTCTTGTTGTGGCGGGTCTGTCTTGTTGTGGTGGGTCTGTCTTGTTGTTGTGGTGGGTCTGTCTGTCTCCCAGTGCATGTGGAAGGGAAGCCATTATACTTCTGAGAGTTAACTATAAAAGGGTACAAATGGTGCATATATTTAATTAAATAAGAAAATTGAATACCAAGAATATACAGTCATCTCATAGACGTATATCCAACACTCTCTCCTTAACATGTAATTAAGTAAAGTTGTAAACTTGGCATTTTAAAACAAAGAAACATTATTTATTGATAACAGATAACTAGGAATGCAATGGATATCATATCTGGCCAGATACTGAGTTTTTACTTCATTCTATGGTAGACCTGGCCGCCCAATGCTGGATATTATTTATACAAGGTTCAGGCCTTCTTTACAAGTTAGAAAATGATTTGATTAGGTTAAAAAAGGTGGGAGTGTTTATCATATTTTTATCCAATGATTGATCATAGGAATGCTTACACTATTTTCAAATTTTTGTAAATGCAGGGTTTGCCCTTCGAACTAATGCAAGTGAGGCTTTTACTACCAATGATGCACGTTTATCAGTATTAGATTGTGAAATTCATTCCTATTATTTCAAATCAAAGTATTATTAACACCATCAGTTTTTAACCAATTAAAATGATTACTTAACCCTAAATGAGGCCTGGACCTTATATATTTGAATAAGGGGCCGATTACATGGACCGGACAGCTGAGCGAGATGACTTTTAAGTTACAATTACATGTAGTGTGCCTGCCCGGTTAACTGGGCTGAAGTAAGCTCATTATATTGAAAAGTTTTAATACTTGAACAATCGTTGCTGGATATTATAACTAAAGAGTGTTTATATGCGGAATTTTAGGGCTTCCCTACATTGTGATTAGTATTCGTTCATGTAATAATGTTAGGTATTGTTTCGCTTATGCTCCACTAAATCCAGTCGATTCACTATCTAAAACGTTTAAGGGTTTATTTAGTGCTCAAAAGCAGTACTTTAATGCAAATTTGTGGTTTTTGTGCTATTATTTGCTAATAATTTCATAATAAAAACCATGTCATGTTTGCAATTTTCAGCCCGGTATGCTCGGCTGAAGCAATTACATAGCGAATTTCAGCCCGGCCAGCTCAGTTGCGACAGCCAGGATTCCTGGCAAAGCAGGCTGGCCCGGGTGCCATGTAATTGAAACTCAAAATTTATATGAGATTATTATAGTAATCGGGCTAGCCAGGTTTGCCTGGTCTATGTAATCGGCTCCTCATAACCGGAATCTGGCTGGATATTTTTCAACTATTCAACATATATCCTGTATCTGGCTGGATAGCAAAACGACTCTATCCTGCACATCCCTACAAAGAACTTGAAGTGGGTAACATAAAAGAAAATTGCTTCGTAGGTAATAAAAGGTGATGGAGTGAAAATTCCATCTTTAAAAATATGCCTGAAACATGAGAAGGGACTGGCTAGACACTTCCCTTGATGAATAAAATTGTCCAGCATCAGGCAAGTCTATGTTATTCAACAATGTGCTGAAAATTGTGCTCATTGGAGTCAAATTTGTATTTAAAACAAAAAACATCAGCACCTTTGCTATGAAAGTAGCAGTTGATTTGAAACAAGTTGATAAATTCTCTCAAAGCATGTTTGTTTAAGGATTGGGTAGGCATCTATATTATTTTATTACATACAAGAAACACTGGAATCTGGCAATTTGTCAGATACACAAAGTTCTACACTATTTGGCATTTACAATAAATATAATATGATTTAAAGGCTGTTCAAATATTGGCCTTTGTATAAAACTAATGTATTTATATTTTATATCATCGTTTTAATTCAAATATTGTCGCGGCAAATATTCAAATTTTAAGCCGGAACACACGCTCGAACTTCACGAATGAAGATCGTAAATATTTCCTTTCTAAATTGCTCTATTATGTATAGAACATAACAATATTCTTACCTGAATATTACTCAGTCATCCTTGATGTTTCATATTCTTTAAAATGTATTAACTTCGCTTAAAAAGCGAATGTTTGTAGGCGATAAAAATGAAAATATGTATTTCAAAAATATGGCGGCGTCAGTCTGATGACGCTATCCCAGCAAGTTTTGCGCGTGCGGCAGGAAATCTAGGCACCAGTCTGTCAAACTGCGCTGATCGTGAGAATTTTCGCCATATGCCTCCACAAACAAACACTGTATGACCGACTATAATATAGTTTCCATGAACTGATGGAGAATTTAAAATTAACTCAATCAAAACGTTGGTATCGAAATTGAGGAGACCGGATTTCACACTAGAGTGATTAGACTTACTAGAGACACCTTAGTCTCAAACACGTCGGCTAATATTTCGTCTTGTTCTGTTGTTTATACAATTATTCTAATAATTAGTATAGTCTTTATTAAATAAATGCCTGAAGAAGGAATATCTTCAAAGAACTGACAACATTTTACATATTGTCTTTTCTCGTGTATTGTCTTGTCTCCTTGTCCGAGAAGGGTCAAATTGGCCCCTTCGAAGAGTAATGTTACTCTCATGTGGAGTCGCAAGATTCCCGCGAAGAGTTATTTTGACCCTTCAGTGGAGTCAAAGCTACCCTTGGAGTTGAAACGACCCTTTCGAGGAGTAGAAACTACCCTTTTACCAAAGGGACGGAAATAACCCCTAGGGGTCAAAACTACTCTTCTAAATTTACAGTGTATATATATATATATATATATATATATATATATATATATATATATATATATATATATATATATATATATATATATATATATATATATATATATATATATATATATATATATATATATATATGGTGTTCAAAATGAAAAAAATTAAAAATAAAAAATTTTAAAAAATTTTAATGTGCTGCTACTTAAGTTTCACGTATACCGATCGTCAGACAGCAATAGATTATGGTGCACACGAGCTTTATATACTAAGCTACCGTGCTAATTACATATTAAGTTCAGTCTAAATAAAACCTATTGGGACCTATGCGAGTGTTCAACTAAACTGATTTAAAATTTAAAACTTAGTAAATTAATACAAAACCTACTTAAAGTCTATACTTTGTTGTTAAAACCTCTCGAGCAAATAATTTATGTTATCTCGTTCTTATAGTTTTGTATGTAAAATTTGTTTTCATGTCTACACTTGGAGATAAGTTCGTCTCGTGTGTTCAAGAGGCGTGCGTTTAGTCCTTTCAAGATGGCTAGCTTTTCACAGAGGCATAATCCACATTTGTTGGATCCGTTCTTGTAAGCCTTTGCTGTGTCAATGCTTGACCAACAGCATGCCTCTGTGAAAAGCTAGCCATCTTGAAAGGACGAAACGCACGCCTCTTGAACACACGAGACGAACTTATCTCCAAGTGTGGACATGAAAACAAATTTTACATACAAAACTATAAGAACGAGATAACATAAATTATTTGCTCGAGAGGTTTTAACAACAAAGTATAGACTTTAAGTAGGTTTTGTATTAATTTACTAAGTTTTAAATTTTAAATCAGTTTAGTTGAACACTCGCATAGGTCCCAATAGGTTTTATTTAGACTGAACTTAATATGTAATTAGCACGGTAGCTTAGTATATAAAGCTCGTGTGCACCATAATCTATTGCTGTCTGACGATCGGTATACGTGAAACTTAAGTAGCAGCACATTAAAATTTTTTAAAATTTTTTATTTTTAATTTTTTTCATTTTGAACACCATATATATATATATATATATATATATATATATATATATATATATATATATATATATATATATATATATATATATAATATATATATATATATATATACATATATATAGACTCCTAACACAGACACCAAAACAAGAAGTTCTTTTGGTCTAATGTTCTTTTACTAAAACTGTAAACAGTTTTATATTGTAGGCAACAAGCTCAAAACTACATTTGGTGTCATTATTGTATTTACAAAACAAATAGTTTTTATGCTATTAAAAGCTGTCTTATTTTAATAGTCTTGTACTATTCTGTTTATATGAAGTATGTTATAGTGTACAAATATACGATGTGTGTTTCATACTTAGACTTACTTATGGAAGGACAAGCGAATACCATCTTTTAAATCCCCACATCTGGCCTTGCAGTTACACTCAGCACACAAAACAGGCCGAGATTCAAGGCATTCTTTTCGATAGAAAAACAGATTTTTTAGAATAGAATGCCCTAGAATTTTCAGATGAAAATACTGTATTTTCGTCGAAATAACAATGAAAGAACAAAATAAATAATAGTAACTTTTGGAATAATCAGATATATGTTACATTACTTTAGAAAACCTGGTAAAAGACTGAAGGAATACACAGGATAAGAAACCAGGCCGGCAGTTTCGCGCCATTTTCGTCTTTGCCCATTCTTGCCCGGTTGAATTTTAAACTGTAAATCGTACTAATTATAACAAATATACATCCAAAACTTTCACACCAGTTAGTTCTTCCAAAAAAAGGTGGTTCAACGGGATCGGAAAGAGTAGGACGACGTAAAATGCAAAAAACATGGTTTTTCCCTATCTCGCTCTATGATTTTTGACCGGTTGAGCCGCCATCTTGGATTTTCAAATTTGGCGCGCCTCTTCAGCCGAGTCAGCAATCTAGGTCTCCT
>CACRXK020003865.1:0-30465 GCA_902702795.2 Paramuricea clavata | reverse complement strand
CGATCTGAAAACCTATTCCCCCCCCCCCCCCCTAACAAAGCAAGAGTCTTTTACAGTATTTCACACTACTACTTTTTTACTCTAATCACTAAGATTTTCAGGACCAGGGGGGGGGGTTAGGGGTTGGAGAGGGTGTGTAACTGTGTTGCTTGCGTTGAGGCAGCCAAGAAGCCTCGAAAATGAGGATGGAGGGGGTATTAATGGTGATTCCCTCAATCCGATGGCTCTGGCTACGAGATTGGTCATATGGTGCCTAATGGTGGGAGTAGTTTCATAAATTATACCTTGCAAACATTTCTGAATAGCACAAGCTTCGACTTGACATGGCTCTTTCTTTTTTCGTGGCATATAGAATATCACCTACGTGATAATCAATTTCACATCATTAAATGAAGAATATCAACGTAACGTTCACTTTCTTTCCTAAATTTCGCTATACAGATCGAGATTGTTAATTTTTCGAATGCAACCAACCAATGATGTAGACAAACACCTCCCCCCCCCCCCACACAGCTGGGGGACTAGGCTTAAAAATGGCGGCAGTTTTTGACAAGAAATAAAGATATCTCTTTTATTGGGTTTAATTTGTTTGATAACTGTACTTTGTGGCATATATCAATATTTTCAATACCTACTTAAACTACGGCAATATGAGTTCTCAAGAAAGTGGAGCTGAATCAGAGTTGGAAAATGATATTAGTGTAGAAAGTATAAAAACAATTGCAAGCTCGTATGGTATAACCAAGCTGAATGATGAGGCACTACAGTTTTTACTTGATGACGTTAATTTTCGCTTGAAAGAAATTTCTCAGGTAGTTTTCTATGCTTTTTGGTGGCATGTATAAATAAGGTCGATTTACATTTTACACTACACAAGTTTTGCCTAAAACTATCGCATGCAAATATGCAATTCTCCTTACAACTTGAATTATAAATTGTGCTGTTTAAATTAAGCATGCAACTCACCTACGACAACATAGATGAGTTGTGTGCTTGATTTACACATGCAGTACAACTCAAGTTGTAAGCAGGTTGCATGCGACAGTTTTAGGCAAATAGGCAAAAGTTATAATACTAATGTTTAATCTGGTTTATACCAGTCAATGGCCAATTCAAGAAAGCTTGAAAAAATTACTATCCAGCTTTCGTACAACCAGCTCTAGGCATTTGAAAATTACTGCTGATGCCACAATTCCTGTTTATTTATATAGTTTATGGCAAAATTTATTTAGGAATATGTTTATTAGATCACAAGTGTGGAAAGTTTGTATCAAGCAACTGCCAGGGTGCATTCCATGTAAACGCCACGCCGAAGGTTTTAAAATACAATTTTTTTTACGCCAAGAAATTTGAAGTCTCATGCCAGCTGATAATAAACTGAATGTAGGACAATAACATTAAAAGCAAAAAATGTCGCTATGACGTAAAACAGAATACTTAAATGCGATAAAAAAATCGAGAAATGCGCCTACTAGCTAAATAAACAATTTACAGTATTCTTTTTCGATAACGATACTCGAACATCATGTTCAGTTGAATACGTTTTAGCTTTAAGAATTAGAAACATTCTCATGATTCATATTTAATGTTTTGTAGTAGACTTATATTTTTAAATAAATAAAGAAATGTACGCCGGCGCCGCGGTGCTGTTACGCCAACATCCTAGCGATTTTACATTTGTACGCCGTTACGTCAAGAGGAGTACAACTCCATGCCGGAGATCTCCGAACTTTTGTGCACGGAATGCACCCTGGAGCAACTGAGACATTGAGTTCACAATTTTGATTCGATTGTACTTGTATATACTGTACCAGAATAAGAATCATATATGACGTACTGTATTGTGTAGACTGGCCTTTATGCACCTGAATATATTTGCAGGTGCATAATATCTAGTGTAAATGGTTAGGGTTAGATAACCCTAAACCATACCCATAACCCGAATACAAATTATGTCTATTCATGCATGTATTGTAACATATATGGGTATATAAACCATGTTGTCTCCAGCACAATCTAATGGGCATTGCTGAATACTGACCAGAATTCCATACATGTGTATTTTGCTATTCAACCAATCAAAACAGCATACACAATACAGTTAAGTGCACATTTAGGTGAGAAATTCAATTTCATTTGTCATATTGTTAAAACAATGCTAGTACATCATCAGCAAGCCAGCTTTGCATGTGTGAGATAGTGAATGCAGCAGTAAGGTACATATGTCCCAGCAAGGAACTCAGTCATGCAGTCACCCATTGAGTTAGGTGTGTTTCTGATCAAAATATGGGTCATGCTGGTCAGAAATTTTTCAAAGGCGGGAGCTGCGCACACTCTGCTACCCATAATGCCCTGCTTGGCAATATAGCCCCTCACCATGTATTTCTGATGTTACTTTAATTAAATACTTCAAGCACTGGAAAACTATAGAAACAAACCATAAATTAGTGTTTCTGCTGTAAAAAAATATGTTGCTTATCCATGAGACTACAGCAGCTGTCAACATCTTGATGAAATTGCAATGTATCATTACTCATAATATTCATGTCTCTATATCATGCAGTGCAATTTCATTAACAAAACTACTGATTTTATTCTGTTTGACTCGTACTTTTTCATTGCAAACTGTGTAAGTGTTTTTCGTTGGAAACTGTCAACGCAATTAGCAGAGACAACTTATATTCATCATCATTGTTAGTACAAATGTGTGTTGAAATATTCTTTGGAGCTGTGGTTATCACTTATCAGAGATTGGGAAAATATTTTCCTGGGTGCAAACCTGCTGATAAAAATTTCCTGAAGACCAACTGAGTATATTTATGCTAAATCTGTTCTTAAACATAGTGGCATAGTTTAAATTCAAGGAAAGATGGCAAAAGGGTCCATAATGGAACATGCTTGTTCAAAAATTTCAAGGTGCAAATCTTCGACCTAACAAATTTCCTGCATCTGTTAAACATTTCGTGTGAGTAGCACTAGAAAAAAAATAGTGAAGTTCATACTATGGAATTTGCTAACTCCATAGTATGAATCCATAATCACTAAATCCATAGTATATCCATACTATTTCCATTCTACTGTATATATCCATAGTATGGAAATTGCATTTAGCATGAAGATTGGATTTCCATACTATTTTCAACTAAGATGCATACTATTTCCATATAGACATAGTAAGGATTTGAAAAAAAGTTCCAGTGTAGTGCTTGCATGCACAACTATTTTTCCTCCCCTCGTGGTTGCATGGCTATGTAACGCCTACGTGTTGCACGCGGAAATGGGTCGCTAAGAGACTCCATGGAAAGTGCACAGCTATAATGATTGCTTCAGCTTCTTATATAATATGATACAGACGGTGAACATGTTCCTCAAGAAGAGCAGCCAGAATCCTTTGTATTGATCTAATCAGTGTCTTTCCCATATGCCATCAAATTGGCTAGTTCAGTTGTAGTGCACAGTGGATTCAGTTGATGTTGCATTTCAACAATTTTGCCTATTATGTTATGCCATAATCCGTTGTGAATATGAACGAAGCCTACAGTACACTGAACTGTCGCGCTTCCGTGGATAAAGATATTTCCTGCCTTGATACTGTTGTCATCCATTTCTTCTTACAGTAGGTACTGTACGCAGTCACATCTTGTAAGCATCTCCCTGATTAAACCTCATTCTGTGATTAATGTTGTGGAGAGTCCATCTTCCTTTGATTGTCAAACCCCAATGTGAACATTTCGATTTTATTCCCTGAAGTTTTTTTCTGTATATATCCACCTGTTGATTATAATGTGTCCTGGCACGTTTCTTGCACGAAATACGTCGGGAGGGTGAAAAATCATCATTTTTGTATTTTTATACGACTGTATTCTTAAAGCCGAGATATTTTATGTGGTGAAAACTATATGTTGATAAAATGAAAACATAATATAGATATTTACGTTTCAAATTTGATTGAAATATTTTTTTGCGCGAAATACGGGCATGTGTTGACAGCAGAAGACCTTGTAAGCCCTTGGTTTCAAATATCAGGTCATGATAGCAAGCTGCGTGTTGCGGCCTTCAATGCCTTTTAAGTAGAATCTAAAACTTTGTAGTGATTGTCAAATTCTTCATGTAACCGAAATAAACAGCGGGATTGGTCTTACTATTGTGCAGTATAGCCTGTTTATAATCGAATGTAATCGAAGCACGTTTACCATGAGAATAATCAATCTCGTATTAGAAAGTGTCACCTTGTTGTCGTTAATTAAGAGGCAATGGGCGGTGTATTGCTCTGATAATCGAATAACCCGCGGAAACTTATCATCTTCGTCAACAAAAATGTAAGATTCAAACTTTTGTTAAACTCGGGTATTGCCCAATTTTCTTCAAATTTTCACAGAAGACGCACGAGAACCAGGGCTACAATAGTATGTACGGTAGCTGTATGATTTCATTTTTTACTTATTGCCCTTCGAACACAAAACATTACAAAAAGAAAAAAGAAAACCTATACAGTAGCTATACCGCACACACTTTTGTTGAGGCATCATTTGACTTTCCGAAAAGCTTATTTTGGAGGGATTTTATTAAAACCATAGCTTAACGAAACTTTTCGCGTGAAGTGAGTGCGTTTTTCCTTCGTCTGCAAAATAAACGAAACCTTAATAAATGGTGAAATAGTATGTTCATTAACTGATTGAACATTCATTGTACTAGTGAGCTAAATTGGTTGAAAACATGCACAGGCCGGAATTTCACGCGCGCAACGTGTCTCATTAATTAAATTAGTGTAACTGTAACCTTAATTAAATGAGTTTTGAATACATGTTTCTTGTATAGTGAACGTTTGCCAATATATGCACTCTTCCGAAAAGAACATTATTTGGAGCCCATAAAAATGTTCAAATTGATATAACTAAATGATTTCGTAAGTTTTAGAACTTACAGACCCAGTCCCACTTGGGACAGTGCAATGGCAGTAGGGAAACATAGGACTATACCGCACCACAGTTAATAGAAATAGAACCTCACCTATATACCTAATAAATAAATTTGCAGTACTAAATTTACGTGGTGTTTCCACAAACAAAAGTATTATATGTTTTATCGCCATGCAAACCTACAAAGAACTTATACCGCACCTCCCGAGCGCAAGAAACACTGTGCATGCATGCGTATTGTTAAATCCAACCAAGGGCCACAAAGGACCAAAGGCAAGATGTAAAATGGGCTCCGAAAAGACCCGAGTAAAGCGATCGAACTGGCTATGGCAGAATGCCAAAGAATGCCACCAATAACAAGAGAAAAACTCTAAAGTTAAGGTCTTGATCATAGAACGAGAATCTATAGCCAACTGTGAAGGCAATGCATTTCCGAGAAGATATTTTAGGCAAGGAAACCCTAGTCAGGTTCCTTGCCAAACAGACTTCTCCTCTGTTTTACAAATTATCCATCCTCGAAGTTGCAAATTGAAGAAAATTATATTCTTGTTTCAGCTCCACTTGATGAGACTATAATGCAGTATGCACCAGCGGGGTTGCCCTTGCAATATATGGTCTTTTTAAGGACTATCCCAGATATCATCTCGAGCAGTCAAAGTGTCAAAACATGATAACTCAAATCTTCAGTGCACAAGATGCTTTTATTCGGAGTATGTGTTGTTTCATATTTCCTAAAGCTGTCGGCTGAAATTAAGGAATTCCAGTCAAAATACACGCCAACATGGGTTATGCCCCACACTCTTTCATTTTTTATTGGTATATCACATAGAAATATTAGACCTATTATTTCTATTACTATGTCTATTATTTCTATGCATATCACCTTGATCTGTCGTTCCTATATAGACCGTATAACTTCTGTAAGAAGAGACGAGAATGCAAGTGAAAATGTGCGGAAACAAATGTGATGGAATGTAGACATATAACACTGTTAATTTCATGGAGTTAATTTAACTCCAAAGGTGGAGTAAAATGTGGTTTAAAAGAACTCCACTGGAGTGAAATTAACTTTCTGGAATTATCAGTGAACTTTGCGCTGTACACAGGATAAGAACAGGACAAAATATGCTGCTGCAGTTTCGAAATGTCAGAAGCTTGCATGCATGGGAGATGTTCCAGAGTTGTTCTCAGTTGGGGATAACGGATTTTTATTGTTTGATACAAATCATTATTCTGCCTTGCACCCTTTTTTGAGACTTAAAATAATGCCCCTTATACATTTAAATTGAAGAAATGAAATGTACATAGTAAATACTAATGATATATGGATTACTAGCCAAAGGTTCTTTTAAAAATGTCCGAACTGGGATTAATCGGAATTGGATGTTTAGTAATTTCTAATTTGTTTTCATGACGAGTTCATATACTTGTGGTGATTGATGTATGTTATTTTGCCTTGTCATTCATTCATTCATTCATGTATTTATTGCAGGAAGCACTGAAATTTATGCATAAAGCGAAACGAAGAAAGTTGTCTTCAAGTGATTTTGACAATTCTTTAAGAGTGAGGAATGTTGAGGTATGGCAGCCATAACATGTACTGTATATAGAATATTATAAAATTGAATTTAATACTGTACAGGGTGTCTCAAAAAAACCTGCTATACCCTTGGAAATTCACCATTGTTCTAATTTGAATGCCTGAGTGCTATCTTGAACTCATGGGTGCATGAACAATTTGAATGGAATTTTATGCTTGAGAAGTTATTGAAAAGTTTCTGGTTTTGTTCAGCATATGACTGATTGATTTAAACGCAACAAAAATACGTAAGTTAAACAAAACGTTGTTTATTTTTACAATTATTAAGCACCTCGTCCTTCGACGTGGCCCCCATTTCTCTCAACACAAAGTAATGTTCGTCTATGCATATTACGCACGGCTCGGCTAATGAGGGCAGGCTGTTGTCGTAAAGCATCAAACTCTTCGATGATTCTTTAGCGTAACACATCAATATCGTGTGGTGGAGTGGCAAAGATTTTGTCTTTGAGATATCCCCAAAGGAAATAGTCACACGGTGTTAAGTCCGGTGAGCGAGGAGGCCACTCAACATTGTGACCTAACCCTATGATGTGGTTATTTCCGAAGACTTCGTTCAGCCGATCTCTTACTTGAATGAGACGATGTGCTGGAGCGCCGTCTTGTGCCCACCAAATACCCCGAAACAATCCTTCCCAATATTGATTGTTGAAATGCACAGCGAGATTCGGGAAAACAAATTCGTTAAGCATTGCAAGATAGGAATGTCCGTTAACATTTTGTTCGAAAATGTAAGGTCCAACAATTAAACCATTTCCGCAGAGTCCTGCCCAGACAGTCAGTTTGGCACGGGAATTGTTCCTCTCAAAATTGAATGCGGGCGGATGTCCTTTAGGTGCATATTCACGAACATTATGTGAGTTCACTTCACCATTAAGGGCAAATCCTGCTTCGTCTCCTATTAGTAGACTGTCCAAGAAATGTTCGCCTCGGCAGCGTTGATTGAACCATTCTGAGAAGCGTAAAGGCCGGCGCACACTGGAGCTATGTGCTTAGCCAAATTTCATTCGTGCCCATTGGCGTAAGGAGATAGCTCTCGTGTGCGGGCGATTTACGAACAACTTTTGTCATTCGTGCCACTTACGCCAAATATCAAACATGTTTGATAATTTCTGCCTCGCGTGCCAAAATCTTTCCGTGTGCGGCGAACGAAAGCCTTTTGCTTACGGATTGTCTTAACAGCGCATGCGTAGTATACGAAAGTAAACATCCAAGATGGCGGCGCAAAATGAATTGCTGGCCGAGGCAATTTTGCGCCGCCATCTTGGATGTTTACTTTCGTATACTACGCATGCGCTGTTAAGACAATCCGTAAGCAAAAGGCTTTCGTTTGCCGCACACGGAAAGATTTTGGCACGCGAGGCAGAAATTATCAAACATGTTTGATATTTGGCGTAAGTGGCACGAATGACAAAAGTTGTTCGTAAATCGCCCGCACACGAGAGCTATCTCCTCACGCCAATGGGCACGAATGAAATTTGGCTAAGCACATAGCTCCAGTGTGCGCCGGCCTTAATTGACGTGGGAAGTCGCCTGCTAACAACTGGTGTCGCACAAACATTTGATATGGGTGCCATTGCAGGTCAAGCCTTGTTATTCTGTTAAAGCTTGCATGTGAAATTTGAAGAGGATTTCGGCGAGCACTCACACTTTGTGTTTGCTGGAGCAGAGCTCTAACAGCGTCAACATTTTCCTCAGATCGTGTGGTTCGTCTCCTACCAGAATTACCTTTATTAAGGTTAAGACACAGAATAAGGCACACAGAAGGGCACACTGGCCGCCATCTTCCTAGCCAGTCGATTACATTTTCTGGCCAATAAACGCGCTGTATTGGCTGGCCGCCATCTTCCTGGCCAGTCAATTGCATATTTTTGCATAGAAAAATTGTGACACGTTGCACCGCTGAGTGGCCCTTCTGGTACTGATCTTTATTCTGTGGTTAAGACTCGATCCAGCGTTCGTGTATTTTCTTACGTTGCTTAAAATTGTTGTTTTAGCAGGTGGATTCCGATCAGGAAACCTTTCTCGAAAAAGGTTTTGGACTGCGCCTAGACTTTGGGTTCGCGTATAATTTAAGACAATAAATACTCTTTGCTCTGTGCTCAGTTGAGCCATTTGCTTGACATTCACTAATATGTAATTGAACGATTTTCGTGCAGTTATACTTTTGTATGAACCTATTTTCAATTCCCAGGATAAAAAATTTCGCTTTTCAAGGATATTTTAATTCCGAAGATCTTTAATATATGCATCCTCTGAAAATATTTACGCATTCATGGCTTCAACAAGGTTCAGGCATTCAAATTAGAACAATGGTGAATTTCTATGGGTAGCGGTTTTTTTGAGACACCCTGTAGAACCTCCATTAAATGACACCTTGGGGTTATTTAACAATTATTACCTAAGTGGAGGTGAATAGTACAATGACCAAAAAAACAACGAAAATGTTTTTAAAACAATTTGTATTTCAGTTCCCGTAATAGTTGTAAACAAAACAGTATTTACACGCTTTCGGTAATTTTAACATTTTCGTGCAGTTTGGCGAAACCGTAGGTTCGTTTAGTACAAAAGGTTTATCGGAACCGGAACGAAACGGGAAGCCATAATGTAACCGGAACGAAACGGGAAGCCATGTTGTTTTGTCCTGAGGTGAATAGTGCAAGGATATCTGGAGCTGAACAACCAGGTCAACTAATCAAATTGCGTGAAAAGCACTATCCACGTCCCGAGTATAGACCCATTGCACTGACGTCACAAATCCTTAGAGTGTCCTCCAGATGCATCATCACTGGCGCTGTGACGTCACGTGCAATGGGTCTATATATGCCAAACAATAATATATTTTATTATTTATTTAAAAAATTCCTGGTTTCTGATTGGCTAACAGCCAACTGTGAAATTGTCATATCAACTCAATGGCTAACCAAATACGGATTTTCCACATTCATATTAGCAAAATGACGTCAAAGAGTCGATATGAAAAGAATTTGGACGCGTTTGCGCCATATTACTATGACGACGAGAATCAAATTGACTCGCTGACGCCATTGATATGACGCGACGACGGCTGCCGAAGGACTAAGGAATTGTTTTTTTCTTAATACAAATAAAATACAAATGTTTGTTTTGAATTTTTTAAATAAATAATAAAACAATTATTGAATTCGGTTTTCGCACAATATGAAGAATTATCAAGCCCTCAGTTTGCCGTTATCAACCCCAGCCTTCGGCTTCGGTTGATAACGGCAAACTTCGGGCTTGATAATTCTTCATATCGTGCTCAACCTCATTCAATAATTGTTAAATATATGTAGTGCTTTATTAACATCGGGACAACATTGGGACGAGAGGTTTGTCTCCGCTTAAAATTAGAGGTGTTCGTTTGTATACGACTATACTCTAATTTTAAAATACAACAAGACTTGGTATCCTTAACCAATTAATTTCCCATTTTCTCTGTTCGAAGTGGAGGATTTTTTTGGAATGAGCCATTTATTGATAAAGGTCCATACTGTAAATGACTATTGTCTATCTCCTTTCCCATTTCTCGCAGCCATTGTGTGGGTTCCTTTCATCAGAATTCATTCCATTTCGTTTCACAAGTGGAGGTGGTCGAGATCTCTTTTATTATGATGATCCAGAAATTGAACTGAGTAAGATCATTGGTACACCTTTACCTCGTCTTCCACTTGATATTTCACTCAAAGGTAATTATTAAATGAGATTTTACTACAGTATGAGTTTCCATTTGGGTTAAAATGTTGAGCCAGCTATACGTGTTTGAAAAGTAAATAATTATACTGTAATAATTATACTGAGAACATTTTGGGCAAAGTACATTATATGCTTTTGTCATCAAAATGTATTGTATATATTTTACTCTTTTCTTTATAATTTTAAGTACTGTTCAGTTGCTTAATCATTCATGGTATCCAAACCGAAGAAATCTGTGAACCTCAAAGAGAGGCCCTGAGAGATTTGTTGCTTTTGATTGTTTTGAAAACCAATCAGCCGCCCTTCTGAGACAATTGCAACATATTTTCGTTTAATTTAATGTCTGAAAAGGAACAGAGGAATTCAACTTTGAAAACGAAATATAATTAATTTGGAAAGCTGTGAATTAACTATGTACACTAGTAACTTATCATTTTTGTCATTTTTAGCTCACTGGTTGAGTGTCGAAGGTGTTCAGCCAGCAATCCCGGAAAACCCTCCACCAGGTTTGCATAAAGATATTTATTGTTTTAGCTAAATGTCTGGATTCTATACACACTGTATGAAATGACCATTCAAAATATAAGACAAATCCATGAAACTTTTTGACGGGCTTATCCAGGATGTTTTTTACAGGGGATGTAATAGATTTCCAGGAAAGATCACCCCAATGTTACCACCACGTGATTGTCCACATCTGCCATTCTGCCATAAAAAGTTCCTTAAAATGTGAGTTCAGATAAGTAATGTATTCTTGCCAGATTAGAAGACTTTCTTTTATTTATTTGCAGTGTCTCATGAACTACAGTCGAAAGATGTTATGGAGAAAACTCCAAAAATGAAGTTAAAAGACAACACAGTTTCTTCAACTGCTAGTACTAAACCTACTGCAGTAAAAACCACAACAGCGACCACATCTAAGACTGATTCAAAGTGGTTAGCAGCATCGATCGTTTCTACTACAGCTGCTTCTGATAAACTTAAACCGTTGGTGACCCACGAACTCTCTGTTGTAAGTCAACCGATTTATGACATTGAAGTACTTCTACAGCATTTGCAACATATTTCAGACATTTTAATCTTTCCGAGACTGTTTCCATAATTTTGTAATGTTATTATAATGTTAATGCGTTTTTATGCGAACCAAGATTTGAATAGGTTAAATGTTAAAGGTATAGGTTAAAACCTTAAATTGCAGGTAATAAGTGCAGTATACGTGCGTCTAATCGTGTTGCCAGAGGGTGGACGGGTTTTACTAAGCGTTACTGTACTCAGTGTACTGCATGTGCTTTGTGTTCAACGTCCAAATTCCCGCAGTTATATCTGCTCGGTATTTTCCGGTATTTAGGCAACATTCTGCTCTATCTAGCGAGATGCCCTAAAATAAGAATACTTACTCTTATGCTGTTGGCATCATACATAAACTTGTGGTGGTATAACTCTTGGCAACTGGATTCTGTAGCTCAGTATTTGGAGCGCTGCACCAGAATCACAGAGGCACAAGTTCATGCAATTTCTGCCAGGGCGCCTATTATTATCATTTTTTACTGCTCCTCCATGGTTATATGTCTAAACTGTGCATATAGTTTTCGCCCAATATTTCCATCTACAAAAATTCTTTAATATTCTGTAGTGTTCAATATAATAAATATATGCATTAGTTTTGTGCAGCTCCTATATCAGCACTGACCAGGTGCCATAGTGACCACTCTCTCCTCCGCAGAGGTTATTAATTGTTCTTCGGACAGTTCTCGGAATTAATCGGGGTAGGTACTGGCCAGAAATAATGCGGGCGCAGAATGATTTTTCTCTAGCACCCTGTCCCGATTAACTGCGAGAACTGTCCGAAAACAATTAATAACCTCTGCGGAGGAGACTAGGTACTGACCAGGTGCATGGCAGCGTCGTTTTCAGGGGGTCGGGGGGTCGGCTGAGATCAGTATCAGTCTGCTATCGCAGACTAACCGAAGTAGTGCAACGCGAAGTTTTGTATTTGCAACCTCCATATTAAGTTTTTCTTACATTATTGTTTACTGTCCTTAGGAACAACAACTGTACTATAAAGAAGTGACCGAAGCTTGTGTAGGTTCATCTGAAGCCAAACGTGCAGTAAGTCTTGAAAATTGTATATTCCGATAAATTGCAACATGACATAATAAACAGATAATATATAGCTACGAGCAACAAATTGCTGCAAGTTGCAACAAACAGATTTCAACACAACCTATTTAAGAAAACTTACACATAATTAAAACTTGATACAAAATTCATAATTTCTAACTTTCGTGCGTTGGAATTATGTTTTTTGCCTCATATCTTAAGGTGGCTCGATGCAGTTTTTAAAAAAGTGGAAAATTCACCGATTTAGATCCGTATTTTTGGACAAGTATTACTTGTTGAAAAACAAAAAGTATCACGTTTTGAAAGCCAAATTTTGTGAAGTATACAATCGCCTGCCAACATTAGTAACCAAGTGAGATAACGTTCATAGTTCGTATGTTCTTAAAAAGTTGAGCTACTGCATGTCAGAATACAAACTGCACATGCAAAACACATCTTCAGTGATAAATATATGTGAAACTCTATAACGGTTTAATATAACTGTAAATCTAGCTTGAACGGTTAAATATGTTTTGCACTTGTTTATGTAGGAAGCCTTACAGAGTCTCTCAAGTGATCCTGGTCTCTATCAGATGCTACCACGATTTTGTACATTTATTGCTGAAGGGGTAAATATCACGCATTTTACAAGCTTGTTTGTTGTAAACCGAGTCATTTTGATTGCAAGGTCACAATATGTACAGAGCTAGGCTGGTTGACATATGTCTGGATAGGGCGACTTGATGACCTGGTAGTTGTACATTAATTTTACGTAACGTTATTACCATATAATATGTACGTCGGGTTTTTTATGTCTATTGGAGATTGGCTAGTTCCTCTGCAGGCTGGGCTGTATTCACACCGTATTATTGTAATTCTGCGTTTCGACTAATCTATCGTCATCGTCGGGAATTATGAATAATTATTTTGGATAATTCCTGAAGATGAATATGGCTTAGTCAAATGTAGCATTGTAATAAAAATGAAAATTTTCCTTAAAATGTACAGAGCATTCGATATAGCTATATATAAATACGGGTACGCTTTCTGACATACGAGGTAGTACAGCACCATTTTAACATCATGCAGTCTTTTACTCACAAGAAAGACTTGCACGCCTTTTAAGCGTATGTAACTTAGATGATTTAAGCGTACATGTATGTAAAAGAGATGGACCATTTGATAAGGCGTATATTTCCCTATGGCGGCCATCATGGATTTTCGAATGGCGGCCATCTTGGATTTAATTTTTGTTTATTCCTTGTAAACTCCAATATATAATTTAAGCGTATAGCTTTCGACGTTTTGTTGGTTGTATCCCTATCATTCCGCAGCTTTCTAATATACTGTAAATTATGAATTCCTTGGTGGAGGGCAATTTTTTCGAACTTGTTCGATTACTGTGCTTAAAGGCTGATTTCCACTGTTGCGTTTTTCGGGGAATTATTATAATGACAATTTAGGCCATTATATTGGTTAGTATATATCAACGATTTTAAGGCCGTTTTAAACGTCGGTAAAAAGTCATACCATTAGTTTATTATATACAGACCAAAACGAAGCCGTTATTCCATGACTTAACGGCCTCGTTTCGTTCAGTATACTAGCAGTATCAAAACGAAGCCGTTATTCCATGACTTAACGGCCTCGTTTCGTTCAGTATACTGGCAGTAACGAAAAGAAGCCGTTATGCCATGACTTAACGGCCTCGTTTCGTTCGGTAAATTGGCAGTAACGAAAAGAAGCCGTTACTCCATCACTTAACGGCCTCGTTTCGTTCAGTATACTAGCAGTATCAAGACAAAGCCGTTATGCCATGACTTAACGGCATCGTTTCGTTCGGTAAATTGGCAGTATCAAGACAAAGCCGTTATGCCATGACTTAACGGCCTCGTTTCGTTCGGTAAATTGGCAGTAACGAAAAGAAGCCGTTACTCCATGACTTAACGGCCTCGTTTCGTTCAGCATATTAGCAGTAGTAGAGGTTAAGATACCCCGGTTCCGGTTTACGGGTACGGGTGATATACACAAGACGTTCGGTAAATTGGCAGTAACGAAAAGAAGCCGTTACTCCATGACTTAACGGCCTCGTTTCGTTCTGGCATATTAGCAGTAGAGAGGTTAAGATACCCCGGTTCCGGTTTACGGGTACGGGTGATATACACGTACCCGTACCCGTAAATCTGGGAACGACTTCACTTAAGAAATCCAAGATAGTAAATTGGCAGTAACGAAAAGAAGCCGTTACTCCATGACTTAACGGCCTCGTTTCGTTCAGCATATTAGCAGTAGAGAGGTTAAGATACCCCGGTTCCGGTTTACGGGTACGGGTGATATACACGTACCCGTACCCGTAAATCTGGGAACGACTTCACTTAAGAAATCCAAGATATTCCGGCATGAGAAAACCGATCAGACAATGGCAACTTTCGCTGTTGAGGTTCGTCATTCATTGTTCAAACTTTGACAAGTATATGTGCAGTATTTAATTGGGTAAGATTATGGATAATTTTTACTATTTGAGCTCTCTAGTTCCCAAACGAACCCGCGACCTTTGGGATACTAGTTCAGGGTTCGATTCCCACAGTGGTCAGGCTAACTTTTCAGCCTGCCCGGTGTGGATATACACTCAGAGTAACATCAAGAACATTATATTCACCTGAGTACATAACATCAAAACACACACAAAAAATTATATATAAATTACTTTTAAAAATATACTTTTGCTGAAATATACTATACAAAATATACTACGGACCTATCTTACAAAATTATTTAGGCTTCGTTTCGATACCACTAATAATCTAATATAAACTATATAGACTATACGGCGAATACTGAAAATCGCCTTGGCGAGTAGGTTACTTGAATGCTATTTTGATAAATTATTTTTTCATATAAACTTAAAATGCTTCAAACAAGGGAAATGCTTCATTTTGAAGAACGGGAATGATGCGAAAATATGCGATAAAATTGATTTTTAAACTTGTCGGATTTTCAAACTTGTTGGCTCCATTTCTCCGAGTTTGAAAATCATACAAATTTTAAAATGAAGAAAATCAAACAAGTTTTAAAATATCAAATATATGCATCATTCCCATACTTACTGATGCTATGACACATGAAGCATTTCCCGACAATTTACAACATTTTCCCAAGTGAAAATAATATGCGCAATAACGATGCGCAGACAGTGAGCACCGCCTAATAAAACAAGCAATAATAATAATAATAAAAATAATGATAATAATATTCTATTCTCAATCTAAATACTATAAAATTTAAGTAAACTACTTACAAACTTATAGTAAAATAGTAAAAATTATCCATAATCTTACCCAATTAAATACTGCACATATACTTGTCAAAGTTTGAAACAATGAATGACGAACCTCAACAGCGAAAGTTGCCATTGTCTGATCGGTTTTCTCATGCCGGAATATCTTGGATTTCTTAAGTGACAAGTCGTTCCCAGATTTACGGGTACGGGTATGTGTATATCACCCGTACCCGTAAACCGGAACCGGGGTATCTTAACCTCTCTACTGCTAATATACTGAACGAAACGAGGCCGTTAAGTCATGGCATAACGGATTCGTCTTGATACTGCTAGTATACTGAACGAAACGAGGCCGTTAAGTCATGGCATAACGGCTTCGTCTTGATACTGCTAGTGTACTGAACGAAACGAGGCCGTTAAGTCATGGCATAACGGCTTCGTCTTGATACTGCTAGTTTACTGAACGAAACGAGGCCGTTAAGTCATGGAGTAACGGCTTCTTTTCGTTACTGCCAGTATACTGAACGAAACGAGGCCGTTAAGTCATGGAATAACGGCTTCGTTTTGATACTGCTAGTATACTGAACGGAACGAGGCCGTTAAGTCATGGAGTAACGGCTTCTTTTCGTTACTGCCAGTTTACTGAACGAAACGAGGCCGTTAAGGCATGGAATAACGGCTTCGTTTTGATACTGCCAGTATACTGAACGAAACGAGGCCGTTAAATCATGGAATAACGGCTTCGTTTTGATACTGCCAGTATACTGAACGAAACGAGGCCGTTAAATCATGGAATAACGGCTTCGTTTTGATCTGTATATAATACTATTATTAATGGTATGGTCTGTATATAATACTATTATTAATGGTATGATTTTTTACCGACGTTTAAAACGGCCGGTTACTGCCAGTATACTGAACGAAACGAGGCCGTTAAATCATGGAATAACGGCTTCGTTTTGATCTGTCTATAATACTATTATTAATGGTATGATTTTTTACCGACGTTTAAAACGGCCGCAAAATGACTGATATATATAGACGAGAATAATGACTTAATTCGTTATTCAGTATACTGAACGAAACGAGGCCGTTAAATCATGGAATAACGGCTTCGTTTTGATCTGTATATAATACTATTATTAATGGTATGATTTTTTACCGACGTTTAAAACGGCCGCAAAATGACTGATATATATAGACGAGAATAATGACTTAATTCGTTATTATCTATTCATTCCCTATTAAGCTGGGCATTTCTTTGTGGGTCTGGCTGTCTGGAGGGCATGCAGTTGCCCCCTCTCCATTTTTAAAATTTTAGTGTCTTTGAAATGGCATTTCCCACATTTTGCAGGCCTTTTTTAAGGATTTTCCCGTGGGGGGGCATTTTTTGAAAAGGGACTTTTCTGTGGGATAATCTATTAGAGGGGGATAGCAATGGCTGAAGGCTACGTGTGGCCAATATACCACGCATGAATGGGGGGTCTGGGTGTACTCCCCCAGAAAATGTTTGAAATTTGACTCCCGGAAATGTCATTTCCTGCATTCTGAGCATCCAAATTTGCTCCAAAATTTATCCTAACTATACTTGTATTTGAAATAAATAAAGGAAGAAACACACAAAAAGTAAAAAAAAATTAACCATCATTTATCATTACTTATTAGAGGAGGATAGCAATGGTCAGGTGTGTGGGGGTGTATTCCCCCAGAAAATTTTTGAAATTTGAACCACGGTAATGCCATTTCCTGCTTTCTGAGCATCCAAATTTGCTCTAAAATTTATGCTAACTATAGTTGTATTTGAAATAAAAGATGGAAAAATGCACAAAAAGTAAAAAAGAATATTAACTGTAATTTATCATTACTTATTGGAGGGATAATCCCCAGAAAATTTTTGATATTTGAAACCCGGAAATGCTATTTCCTGCATTCTGAGCATCCAAATATTAAAAATATTATTAACAATAATTTAGAAAAAAGTAACAATTTAAATCGATTTTGTTAAACTTTTAGGACAAGGGATGAAGCCTAAAACTTACTTTCCGTTTATGTATTTGTTAATCTTCGCTGGTTTGTTTGTATAATTTTAGGGAAAAGGGACTTTTCCTGGGGGGGGGGCAAAATGTGATTTTGTGGGGGGCACAAGGGGGGACTGGGGGGCATCCCCCCCAGCTTGTATGTTAAAAAAGGCCCTGTATCGAACTCTCAAAGACTGAGACATTTTGGTCGAGACTTGTTTTTTGCTAGTTTTTTCTCGTTTACAAAAGTGAATTATGCTCTTACCTGAACATTAAAAATTATACGATACGAAATATACTGGAATGTCAATTCTGAACAACTTCTGAGCTTTTCGGCCGCAAAAACGACACAACTGGAGTATAGAACATCGTGTAGAACAACTTTTTGATCTCTTTTTGACTTGTCAACACAAGTTTCGAACTTCACTCCTTCGAGTATAATTTTCCCTTTTCGCAGCGTTCAAGTAGTGTTTGTAGCCCCATTTGTTGTTAAAAATGTCCAGTCTAACCCATTTTCTTGAAATTAAAACGAAACAGCAAGCCACCTGGATAGTTTCGTTAAAATCGCTGTTTTTATGACAAAAATTCGGATTTCCCCATCTATTTCCTTATAAAAAAATTTCACGGTACTGGCTGGGAAGTTACGCATGCGCAGTATGGCCGATCATGCGTGTGACTTGTTTTGGCTTGAGTGAACTCTCTGTATATACTTCCTCTGTGATTTCGCTGTCGTCATGCAGTCGTTATAATGCAAACTTTAAATTGGACCAATCAGTGTCCGCTATTCATGACAGTCCGCCATATTTTTGCGATCAGTGAGGATTACCACCCACCGAAACATCGTTGGTGAGCCACGCCCGCGATTATTGATGAACTTTAGACTTCGCTAATGCTTTCGTTTCCGCTGGTGTAAATAACCGGGGGTATTAGTACCCTTGCACGGCTCTTCGCGCCGTCGGCTCGTGGACTATATATTGGAGAAGTTGCAGGGAAGTATGGGTAATATGATTCTTTGCAGTTTGTCATGGATAATGTAACGGCTTAAAATTAATTATTTGTCAGTATTTCGAAGGTATATTATTTAAATGATAAAGGTTGCATGACTTTGAAAAAAATAATTATTTGCAAATTATTGATAGGGCTGCAGGCCCCAGCCCGGTTGCAATGGCCCTGAGTAGTAATAAACAAAAAACATTTACTGATTTACGATTTGTTAAATGTTATCAATGTAAATGCCATGATTTCGTAAATCAGTTTATACTGACAATACAATTACATTATATTTTCTCTGTTTAACCAACTAAACTTTTGTTATACTATTATTGCCACAATTTTCCGAATGCCCAACCTGATTTTCCGAATATGTTAACTGTAAAAAAGTTGGGGGGTGGGTGGGTTAACCAATACACCCCGCCCCCCTCGCTACGGCCCTGTCTGTCCCGTGAGATGCGATGGCCTCTTGACGCAAACACTATGCAAATTTATACTAGACAAACAAACGATTCGCCTTAATACCGTCGCTTGCAACTAAGGATGAACGGTTGCAGATAAAACATTGTCTTTCTCATGACAAAGTACAATGTTTCTACCGAGAAACTTCAATATTTATGATGATCATGTAATGGTTTCAATTAGCTCAGCCAATCAGCTTGGAGCTAGTTAAAAGTGTTCTTGACAAATATTGAAGATTCTCACACAAATAGACAATGTTTTTATATGCGACGGTCCACCTTAGTTGCAAGCGTAGTTCGTTTTTTACCTTTTTTGCGGGCAAGGAAATACCCTTTCTACGGCCTCCCTAAAAACCGCCTGCCACGCAAGCTAGGCTGGATCAAAAAAGGCGGATGTTGAGTGGCTTGTCAGAGTGACTAATTCTGATCTGCTGGTGGTAGATCAAAACTCGTGAAACAACGCACCTGTATGGTTAGTAGATTACAAAGAGTTTTATGAAGGGGGAACTATTAATGCGGTCGACAAGCACAAAAATCATAGCTTGCACTATACTTTACGTTCAGCTTTGATGAATGCTTTTTCAAGCAATACTTATGCATTTATGACATTTATAATATTTATAATATTAGAAGGCTATATTAATATAGTTTGAATAAAAGATTGTATTTATCTGTTTGATTCTCATTCACGAAATGTTTGTGGTACACCTGTACATGCCTGATCCAAATGATAATAAATGCATACCCAGTTAATGCGAATTTATAGAACTTTAAGACATGCAATTACTATGCTGAAGACTGCCCAACTATCCAAGAGACGACTGAGGAAGACACACGAACTTCCAGTATTTACTCGCAGCATTTCACTTACAATTTGTAATTCTAGTTGTACGAGTGTAGTCCACCGACCAAATGGTCTACGGACCAGGTCCGTGGACCTGGGGTCCGAGTTTTGTCGTTTCCCAGCTGAAGTTTATGGAAATCAGGACAAACCTTTATCCGATTTACAAACATTGATTAAACATTCATTTCTTTGTCTTTTTCTCGTGAATTATTGAGATTTTTAAGTATTATATTCAATGGTATTATTTCATACACTTATTTGTATGTGTATTGATTAACCCTTAATCTATTATCTGGAGAATTCTATATTTAATATATTGTGCGGCTTGCTAATGCTTCGTATTATTTGTTATATACATTTCTTCATTGTACATTTTACGCCCTGCGTCAATTTGACAGTCGACAGCCTTTGTTTAGCAGATGCGAAAAGCTGGTAAATGAATAAAGGCGGATTTCCAGTCCTCGCACGAAGCTCCTCGCAGCTCGCTGCGAGTACTCGCACGAATGTCATCCCGTTTCTACCACACGCCAATCTCGTAGCTCATGGCATGCCCATTCGCAGGTTAGGTAGTAGCGGGAAGAGTTCAAAGTTAAAAATGGCACTTAACAAAAAGCAATTATTGCTTTTGTTGTTCGTACCAAATACTTAGAAGGGCTTTGGGTAAGACCAATATTCCAAACGAGGGCACAATTAAGTGAATTTTTTACACTACTATAGTTAAAGAATTACGGGAGGAAGACCACGAAGGCTACTTCAATTATTTCAGAATGTTACCAGACCAATTTGATTATTTACGCAATTTGGTAAAGCCACTAATTTAGAAATCCAATAAAAACTATTAAAATTTCTGTATTTTCATCACCCCATCTAGCCTCCATTTTGAAAACAAAATATCACGTGACTGTAAGTCGTTTTATGATTGGTTTATTATTGCGACCTCTCGCAGCGAGTAAAAATTTTGAACTATTTTTTGCGAGCGGCAAAACACTCGCAGAACGCCTGCGAGTTCTCGCAGCAAGCTGCGAGGAGCTTCGTGCCAGGACTAGAAATCCGCCTTTAAAGCATGGTTCCGTGCAGGCTCGCCTTTCTCCCGGTGACGCAGGCTAAATCTCATGCCAATAGGCCAACAAATTTTGTAACCTTATGCTGACGATCTGACTAACCAGCAAGTTTTCTATATAACAAGTTTTCATAGGCAAGTTTTATTTGCATGTGCGTATATACAACAAATCTTCTCTGACGAATATTCGATTTTTTTACTGGAAAGTTCTTGAAGTTGAAAAAAACAAATCTAAGCCTAAGGCCTGGAAAATCCTTCATCGTTCAGGCCTTAAAATATATTTTGCAGGGCCGTCTGACAAAATGTTCGATGACTTTGAGTTTGGGTCGCACTATATGATGATGTACAACGATCTTCAGTTCAGTTTAGCTCTGAATGACGAAATAAGTCTGAATGACGCAAATTAATATCAGCACAATGTATTAATTCTGAATTAAATGTGAAGATATTAGATAACTTGTAGCATTCATGCTTATTTCCAAAGAAATGTTTAACAAAAAAACTTTGCAGGAGCTCTTCTTACAATCTGCTGGAAATTTATATTATCTCGAGAAGGAGAATGCCACATTCCAAGGTCGTAGATTCGATTCCCACCGTGGCCAGGCGTATTTTTTAAGCATGCCCAGTGTGGTTACACACTCAGAGTAACATCACAAGCGTCATAATTTACTTGTTTAAAAATTCCAAAAGTGTTTGCAAGTCGAGATTGCCTCACGCTGACATTAAAATTTACCACAATGTCCGACCGCATGATACGTTCTCAGAAATCTACTTATTCAGGAAGTTTATATTTGGATTTTGCTGCCAGGAAGTGAAATATATTTTCATGAATTTTATATTCACTAATGGTAGAAACCCTGTACTATATGCACTGTTACACCAGGGTGATCCAGGTATTCGTGGTGGGGACATATTCGGCACAACTTCCTTATGTGCAGTACTAGTAAAAGTTTTCAACCAAATAAAACTTTGTTTTTAATACTTGTTTCAAACTTACATTTCATAGAAGTACCCAGTGGTATCAGGATGGCTTTTACACTTGATGGCTTCTATATTTAAATGGGTAATTATTTACATTAATAGCTACAATTAACCGATAATTCAAATTACGGTTTCTTTACATGCAAAATGAATGGCACATCGTCCAACTGGATTTGAACAATGGTATCAGACTTTAAGGAATGGTAATCAATTCCCAATTGTCGCATATTTAGTCAATTGATCGTCATACATACCCCCCTCTTCTGTGATCATACATTATTAACCCATCGAGTGGCAACACTTTCCCACTGACGAGTAAATCGTCTGGCACTAGACAGGGTAAAATATTAAAATAGGGTGCATCTGGGCACATTGCCACTTAATTAGTATAGGTAATCAGAGTACTATTAATCCCTAATTATACGAGCAACATCGCATGATTACTTGTTTATTATTAGCATGACAAAATTGGATACGTACTTCTCAATGTCAACATCATATTCTCTCGCTCAAGCCCAGTGAAAGTGACCCCGCCCAGTGTCGACATAGCTCTAACTTCAGAAAACAAAAAGGGATAGTCTTTCTGAAGTGCTTATAGTGTTTAGAAGGGTTGCTTTTAGGAGTGCATGGTCATTGGAAGAAAAAATTTGTCTAAGTATAATATTTTACAAGAAAATGACCCGGGTTAATTGCTAATTATGCATAAAATAACTAATATGCCTGGCAGAAATTAAATATTCTTATTTCCTAAAAATATTATCATGCTTAATTTAATATAAATATTGTTGATTTCATGAGGATTGTCATTGTTTTTTTTAAATATAATACATTTTATTTCACTTACCCCCCACGAAAACACGTTTTCAGCCATATTTTGCCGTCTTGTTTGCTTTTTATCGCCGAATCTCGCAAATATCTTCCACTTGTTGTACTTTTGCATAATCATAAATGGCTGAAGAAGATTACAAAGAAGGTTTCATCAAGTTTTGAACAGTGCAGTGTATTTTATCTTCGATATTGTGTCGTTCGATATTTCGTCAAATTGCCGCCATTTTAATGGCTCGCCGCTTCTCTGCCCGATAAATGCCACTTCTTCGTTTCCATATGTATTTAGATTACATTATCCAAGAGTAGTTCATTCTAGAATAGTCCCAATCCAAAAATTGAAAACATTATTTGTACTTGGGAGGAAAAAACCTCCCACAATAGTTGTCCTGTCAGAATTCAAAAGAAGTAATTTAAAAGTCACGCGCAAGTTCGCGAAAACAACTCGTGGGCTACTTGACAGGGGGGGGGGATGAATATTTTCACGTGGCTACTTGACAGGGGGGGGGTGAATATATAACCTAACTAAATGTATTTATATTTTTTGTATTTTTATAATTGATGATAAAAATACGCAAATATTTATTGTTTTTATCATAAATCACAAAAATACAATAAATATAATGTACTTAGTTAGGTTGCTGTGGCCTGTGGTGGCGAACAAACGTTTCGTGAAAATATTCACCCCCCTGTTATGTAACACACGAGGTGTTTTCGCGAACTTGCGCGTGACTTTTAAATTACTTCTTTTGAATTCTGACAGGACAACTATTATGGGAGGTTTTATCCTCCCAAGTACAAATAATGTTTTCAATTTTGGGATTGGGACTATTCTACAATGAAGTACTCTTGGATAATGTAATGTAAATACATATGAAAACGAAGAAGTGGCATTTATCGGGCAGAGAAGCGGCAAGCCATTAAAATGGCGGCAATTTGATGAAATATCGAAGGACACAATATCGAAGATAAAATACACTGCACTGTTTCAAAACTGGATGAAACCTTCTTTGAAATCTTCTTCAGCCATTTATGATTATGTAAAAGTGCAATAACTGGATGATATTTGCGAGATTCGGCGATAAAAAGCAAACAAGACGGCAAAATATGGCTGAAATCGTGTTTTCGTGGGGGGTAAGTGAAATAAAATGTATTATATTTAAAGAAAATAATGACAATACTTATGAAATCAACAATATTTATATTAAATTAAGCATAGTTTTTCACCCCATGATAATTTTTTTTTAGGAAATAAGAATATTTAATTTCTGCCAGGCATATTAGTTATTTTATGCATAATTAGCAATTTACCCGGGGTGGTGCATGGTCATTTTCTTGTAAAATATTATACTTAGACAAATTTTTCCTTCCAATGACCACCCCTAAAAGCAACCCTTCTAAACACTATAAGCACTTCAGAAAGACTATCGCTTTTTGTTTTCGGAAGTTAGAGCTATGTCGACACTGCCGTTTCAGGGCGGGGTCATTTTCAGGACTTTCGTCCCGGATTCAGGTTTTGGCACATATGCCATGTTGACCGCAATGGTCATTTTACCCTAAAACAGTTGAGATTACCTGTGCTAAATGAAACGCATACAAACTCATATACAGGTCCTAGACTACAAACAAAAGCACCAAATTTTGGTTGAAAATCTGGCAGAACTGGGCTTGGACGAGAGAATATGATGTTGACATTGAGAAGTACGTATCCAATTTTGTCATGCTAATAATAAACAAGTAATCATGCGATGTTGCTCGTATAATTAGGGATTAATAGCACTCTGATTTACCTATACTAATTAAGTGGCAATGTGCCCAGGTGCACCCTATTTTAATATTTTACCCTGTCTAGTGCCAGACGATTTACTCGTCAGTGGGAAAGTGCTGCCACTCGATGGGTTAATAATGTATGATCACAGAAGAGGGGGGTATGTATGACGATCAATTGACTAAATATGCGACAATTGGGAATTGATTACCTCTTTGTTTTCGGAAGTTAGAGCTTTATCGACACGGCCGTTTCAGGGCGGGGTCATTTTCAGGACTTTCGTCCCGGATTCAGGTTTTGGCACATATGCCATGTTGACCGCTATGGTCATTTTACCTTAAAACAGTTGAGATTACCTGTGCTAAATGAAACGCATACAAACTCATATACAGGTCCTAGACTATTGTATTTTCATTTAGTTCTTTTGTTCAAGCAAAATTTGGTGCTTTTGTTCATATTTTCATCTAGTTCCTTCACGGCAATTTCATTCCACATCTGTGCTTAAAATACCTTTCCGCCATTTTGTTTGTTTTGGGAAAATCATTAATTGTACTGCAGTACAATTAATGAAACAATTGTACTCCTCTCAACCAATCAGCATCCAGTAATTTTGTCATGCTAATATTAAAAGGGTTAATAGTTATATTCAGGTCATTTTATTTATGAAAGCTATATAATATGTTATTGAGGGTGGAGTGTTTTCACACAATTTCGAGTTTTCCCAATTTCCACGAGTGTTGATATTTAACAAATATAAAACATTTTCCGTGTTGATATACAGTTATAATCAACACGAGTGGAAATTGGGAAAACGAGAAATTGTGTGGAAACACGTTTTCTCAATTTCCACGCGTATTAGACAGGGTAAAATATTAAAATAGGGTGCATCTGGGCACATTGCTACTTAATTAAAGTTATATATTTTAATAGTTATATTCAGGTCATTTTATTTTTGAAAGCTATATAATATGTTATTAATATTTAACAAATATAAAACATTTTCCGTGTTGATATATATATCAACACGAGTGGAAATTTTGGGGAAACGAGAAATTGTGTGGAAACACGACGTCTGGAGGGTGGAGTGTTTTCACACAATTTCGAGTTTTCCCAATTTCCACGAGTGTTGATATTTAACAAATATAAAACATTTTCCGTGTTGATATACAGTTATAATCAACACGAGTGGAAATTGGGAAAACGAGAAATTGTGTGGAAACACGTTTTCTCAATTTCCACGCGTGCTGATATAATTGTATATCAACACGGAAAATGTTTTATATTCGTTAAATATTAACAACATATTATATAGCTTTCATATTATAATCTATATTCGTTGAAATTGGGAAAACTCGACATTGTGTGAAAACACTGCGCTCTCCGGACGTCGTGTTTCCACACAAATATCAACACGGAAAATGTTTTACATTTAACAAATATAAAACATTTTCCGTGTTGATATACAGTTACATCAACACGAGTGAAATTGAGAAAACGAGAAGTTGTAGTGGAAACACGACGCTCGAGTTTTCCCAACTTCCACGAGTGTTGATATAACTATATATCAATACGGAAAAATGTTTTATATTTATTTTATAATATAGCAATGTCAAAAGCGCGGAGTGTTTTCACACAATGAGAAGTTGTATGGAAACACGACGCTCGAGTTTTCCCAACTTCCACGAGTGTTGATATAACTATATATATATCAATACGGAAAAATGTTTTATATTTGTTTTATAATATAGCATTTGTCAAAAGCCCGAAGGATAAGAAAAATTTCCGTGTTTACAAGCGGCGGAAAATTTCCCGTGTTGACATTGAGTTATATCAACACGGTTCTTAGCCAATCAGCGTTCAGAATTTATAAAGAAACATAAAGAAAGAAATTTCCGACGTTTCCCGTGTTGACATTGAGTTATATCAACACGGTTCTTAGCCAATCAGCGTTCAGAATTTATAAATGCTATTTTAGTATAGATAATCATGGTAATCATGCGATGGCGCGTACAATTAGTGATTAATAGTACGAGTGATGTTTGGAAATTTTGACAAAATTGGACGAGCCGCCTAACAAATATAAAACATTTTCCGTGTTGATATACAGTTACATCAACACGAGTGAAATTGAGAAAACGAGAAGTTGTATGGAAACACGACGCTCGAGTTTTCCCAACTTCCACGAGTGTTGATATAACTATATATCAATACGGAAAAATGTTTTATATTTATTTTATAATATAGCAATGTCAAAAGCCCGAAGGATAAGAAAAATTTTCGTGTTTACAAGCGGCGGAAAATTTCCCGTGTTGACATTGAGTTATATCAACACGGTTCTTAGCCAATCAGCGTTCAGAATTTATACAAATGCTATTTTAGGATAGATAATCATGCGATGGCGCGTACAATTAGTGATTAATAGTACGAGTGATGTTTGGAAATTTTGACAAAATTGGACGAGCCGCCGAGGCAATTCCAGCTTTTTGTTTATGCGTGCATGGTACGATGGGAAGTAAGGTATCACGTTGCTGATTATGCTGAAAAAATAGAAATGGTGGCCGTGTAAACACGCAGTGATAGCTTATACTTGTAAATATTGAAATATTTTGGTTGTTGCGGTAGTTTTTATTGAAATATTTCGGCATAATCAGCACTATGATACCTTACTTCCCATCATCCCCTGCAGGCATAAACTAAAAGCTGGAATTGCCTATTGTACGAGCAACATTGCATGATTACTTGTTTATTATTAGCATGACAAAATTGGATACTTCTCAATGTCAACATCATATTCTCTCGCCATTCCTGCCATACTTTCTGTCGTATCTTCATTTAGTTCTTTTGTTACTAGAAAGATTTGGTGCTTTTGTTCGTCTTTTCATCTAGTTCCTCTAGGGAAATTTAATTTTCCATTTGTGTTTAAAATACCTTTCCGCCATTATGTTTGTTTTGCTCTCAACCAATCGGCATCCAGTAATTTTGTCATGCTAATAATAATAATTGTTAAAGAATAACTTAAGCCTTTAAGTGGTGGCAATGTGCCCTAATCTGTGTAACACCAGGCAATTTTGCTCATCAAGAGGGTAATGCTGACATTCAGTGGATTGATACTATATTATTTTACTCTGTCTAACACCAGACAATTTTGCTCATCAAACGGTTAAGGGTGGTCTAGTGCTGCCACTTAATTGGGTAATGGAATTTTAGTCTAACTTAAGTACAATTTATTGAATATTATATTGACTGGTTTGTTATTCTTTATTTAGAAATTTACTCATTTTTGTAAGAAAATTATAGCAAAAGCAGCGACAAGGTATTTTGTAGGTTCGCATAGTAATATAAAAATTGTGTACAGCCGTGAATAAAACCTTGACAACACACTCATCTTCATCTTGTTTATTTTGAAATTCACTTTTGAAGTGTGGAATTGTAGACAGTTTGATCTAAAAATCCGGCGAGATCTACTATATATATATATATATATATATATATATATATATCTATATATATCTGGATCGAGCAAGAACTTCAGTCATTATTCGGTAGAAAAGTGAAGCCAAGATAGCCGAATTGACGTCCAATAGCTCTGAAGTTCGTAAACATTTTTTATACCATTATATATATATATATATATATATATATATATATATATATATATATATATATATATATATATAAATTCCTATACGGCTGAAACAGACTGTTGTGGTTCTTTGAGGTAAAACGAAAAACTATATTACGCTCTATCTATATGGTATTGAGCACTGTTTGTGTTTCGTAAACCAAAATCTTAAGCGATATATATATATATATATATATATATATATATATATATATATATATATATATATATATATATATATATATATATATATATATATATATCTGGATCGAGCAAGAACTTCAGTCATTATTCGGTAGAAAAGTGAAGCCAAGATAGCCGAATTGACGTCCAATAGCTCTGAAGTTCGTAAACATTTTTTATACCATTTTTATCAAGCTAATTTCATTTTTTTCTAATGGATCATATGCTAATTAAGTTATCATGGTGTCATTGTCACCACGCTTGCCTTTCAAGCTGGGAGAACGGGGTTCAATCCTTGGTCGTACCGTACCTCTACTCAAGGTCTTAAAATAATTGAGGAGAAAAAGCTACTTTTACATTGACGTCAGTAAATGGTTAGACGTTCGTGTCGTTTCGGATACGTTAAATCGTAGGTACCTCGGATCCTCTATTAATTGAACAATAGCTTATTGAGAAATCAGCTCATCAACGTCAATGAAATTAGAAACTCAACTGAAATCATAATATTGATCTTAACTGCAGCTTAACTTAGTATGCAGCTTCGTGTCAGTATGACCACATATATAGACATGCAAAAATAGCAGAATGGGATTGAAACTAATGTCCAGTAGCTCCATTTTGGCTCCTCCTTTTGGACCCGAGTTCCCACTCCAGATATATATGGAGCTTACTGAAAAAAAAACTCGTTCATCGTACAGTACTGTACATGCGAGCAAGCACAGTAAATTTTGTAAAACGTGCTCGTCTGTTTGTGGCTTTATTGGACCGGGGATTGCATTCTGCAACTGAAAACATGTCTGAAAATTAACTTGACTTTGACTTTATTTGATGAAAATATATGGCATACCGTGGTTTCGAAATAATAAAATATGGTATTATATTTTCACTACTTAGGAACACCAATGTTGATTTTCTACGTCAGATGGCAATTCCTGATCCTCCGACCTTTATTCCTCAAGTTCAACCAAGCAACGAACAACATTTACATCAGCAATCAGACCTCAAATCTCTCTTAAAGAAACCGTATGTTTACCTATATGATTTTTACTGTACTATAATTACCTCCGCAAGGAGGTTATGTTTTAAATTGTTTTAATCTGCGTTTATATGTATATCTGTGTTGGTCTTTCAGCATGTATCAAACATACTAATTAATATGGGACTAATGCACATTGACCCAGGAGAAATTGGATGGAAATTGAATGAGAAATTAGCAAAAGTTTGTCTTGCTTTACCGAGCACAGGAATAAACAGAAGCGTAATAGGCCTGTTGTATAATTTATGCATGATACGTAACTTAATTCGCATGCAGTCTTCGAATGCCCTCTAGTTTCACGATGCAACTATCCAACTATAGGCCCAATGGCAGGAATTGAACCCACTGCCCTATTCTGGTGCAGCGCTCTAACCAACTGAGCTATTAGAGTCCAGTTACTGCGCATAACTATAAACAACAGATTTAATGCCCTAGTATGAACATGTGGTCAGAGCTCGACAACTGGCCTTTGTAGCTCAGGTTAGAGCGCTGCACCGGAATCGCAGGGCCGCAGGTTCGATTCCCACCAAGGACCTAAGTTGCATTTTTCGCTTCTGTTCCTGGTTATGTCTAATAAATGTATATAAATTTCCACTCCATAATTTTCACCTACAATACCCTTCAATTAATATTCAATCGACTAGAATCGAGTGAGATGCCAACAAAATCTTGATATAGTAAGTAGTATACGTACTAACGTACTACCCATGCATACTAGATTATGAGCAGTCCCTCCTTTCCACGGGTTTAGCTTCCCGGGCGTGCGAGGGGAAAGGAGAGACAGCCGACAACACATCAAGAAACGAAATGCGCCCACTTTTTGCTGTTGTCATGTTGGTTCCGCTTTTGCATAATAAACATTACTTATATCCAACTAAATTTATCCAATAGGAACCGTTAATGTCATGTTTATAAAATCAACATTCAGTGTGTAAATTATTTATAACATAATGCTACATATCAGATTTGATTGACAGGCACATCGATTTCGACCAATGGAAATTTTGCGTTGTGTGAGCAACGCGCATTTCGTTTCTTAATGTGTTGTCGACAGTCCTTCCTTTCTC
>CACRXK020003864.1:0-28649 GCA_902702795.2 Paramuricea clavata | reverse complement strand
ATGTTGGCAACAAGGTACATGAATGGACCAATGACATCATGAACCTGGCTCGTATTGCTTCTTCTCAACCACACGCAGCGTACGCAGCATACATACACGGCTTATCCAACTGCTGGTCTTATCTCTTAAGAACAGTTCGAGATATCGAAGACCTAATACAACCACTTGAAGACGCAATACACATGCATCTCATCCCAGCACTAACCGGACGACCGCCGTGTTCTTCCATTGAAAGAGATCTCCTCTCACTTCCTGTTCGTCTTGGAGGACTTGGGCTTCGTGATCCATCAACAATGGCCTCGGCTTGTTTTCAATCCTCACAGCGCATTACTGCATCACTCGTTGCACTGATAATCTGCCAAGACGAAAATGAAACGGTTGATTGTAACAACGTTCGTACGGTCAAAAGCGAGATCAAGAGAGAAAACCGCCAGAGACAGGACGAACACGCTGAAATAACATACAACCAGCTGACACCTGAAATGAAGCGTTGTGTGGAACTTTCTCGAGAGAAAGGGTCTTCGTCGTGGTTATCTGTTCTCCCGCTTGAGGAACACGGGTTCTACTTACACAAGGGAGAATTCAGAGACGCACTGTGTCTACGGTATGGATGGAAAGTGAACAACACGCCTCAAACGTGCAACTGCGGTGCTCAATTCACCGTAAATCACGCCATGATCTGCCACATGGGAGGTTTTCCAACTATCCGCCACAACGAGATTCGTGATTTAACAGCGTCACTCCTCACTGAAGTGTGTAGCAATGTTGCCACAGAGCCAGCACTTCAACCGCTGAGTGGAGAGAGCATGTCAGCTCGCACAACCAACACCGATGACGGTGCCCGAGTTGATATTCGGGCAAGAGGCTTTTGGAATGGTCAGCAGGATGCATTTTTTGATATAAGGGTGTTCTATCCCAACGCGTCCTCCTACCGCTCGCAGAACCTCGCATCCGTTTACAGAAGACACGAACAGGCCAAGAAACGAGAATACGGAGAGAGAATTAGGAATGTCGAACGTGGTGTTTTCACGCTTTAGTTCTATCAACGACCGGCGGCATGGGAAGAGAGGCTGAAACGTTTTATAAATGTCTTGCGGATATGATATCCAATAAGAGACAACAAAAATATTCCGCGACCATAGGTTGGCTACGATGTAGAATGTCGTTTGCATCGTTACGATCTTCAATAATGTGCATTCGTGGAAGTAGATCCTCGATACATCGGCCCATATTCGGGGATTCCAACATCTCCCTGGCAACTTCCGAGGCACGGATCCCTCGGCCTCGTGAATAACTTGATTGAGGACTTACCTATGGGACTTACGAACTGACATTAATAAAACAGTTAATAAATATATTTTTAAAAATAATAATAATGTATAACGCATGCTTGAAATGTTACATATTAATAAATCTATTGTTACATAAAAGAAACCCAAAAAAAACAAAACATTTTAATACTCCGGTACTTACAGTACCCGGAGTAATAATTGTAGTTTTCATAAGGATTGACATTGTTTTCTTTAAATATAATACATTTTAATTCACTCACCCCCCCACGAAAACACCATTTCAGCCATTCTTTGCTGACTTGTCTGCTTTTTATCGCCGAGTCTCGCAGGTGTCATCCAGTTGTACTTTTTGCTGCCGAAGGCAGCACCCTATTCTTGACACGCGGTGGTTTCTCCAGAGTCCACTCGACCCAGTCTTTCGCGCGATCTATGCATTGTCGAGATCTCGATTTGTGTCACTGACAGTGATTTGTGTCTGTCTGTCTGTTAAGATGATTTCCGGGAGGAATAATTAAGCTTCGGGAAGTTTTTTTAAACGAGGGGGACGGTCAAACTTTATTTTGTATTGTGCATTTGTGCAAGCAGACTAAGCAGTTTTAAACTTTTAATACGAGATCATACGAGTTTATATGTTGGATTGCAAACGAATATCAAAGAATAAATCAGGTAAGAATGGTTTTATTTCTTTCTGGTGATATACATGAAGGCATTTAGATCTGCTGTTTGCCTGTTTTATAGCATTTGGTACAGAGGTATTGAAACATATGATTTCATGATGTCAATAATGACAGCTGTCTTATTTTATATACAATTGAAGGAGCTTGAAAATGTACTTTGAGTTTTATTTGTTTGTGTGGCGATGTACCAAGGCGATGAGTTTTATATAGTGTTCATTTTAGATGTTTATAGCAATGGTGCTTTCAGCACGTTTTAAAAACAAACTCGGACTGTTTAATATTAATACTTTTGCACGTGCACGTAATCCAGTGTGGGGATTGTTGTCTGTATATATTAACTTACCAGGCTACCAGCAGTTACATGCAAATAGCATGTCAACTGACTTTTGTACAAGGCCGGGTATCATGGATGCCTGATGGCCTGTTTTATATATCTCTGAGACATCTCCATTGTCAAAGATGCGGTACAGTCCGTATGTAAACAAAGGCTTTGTTTACATTTCGGTATTCAAAATATTGAAATTTATATATTTTCATGATTCTAGAGTATAATAGATTATATTAAAAGACACAACAATCAAGCTTTGCAAGAACATAAAACGAAATAAAACCTAAATAAACTGTTTGTATAAAAAGACTAAGAAGGCTCCTCCTTTGACTTTGTGCACATGTGCAGATCAGACCGTACAGCATCTTTAACATAATATGAAATAATCCTACCAACCTATACTCATACATTCACCTGGCTGTGTCATGCAATACATTTCAGGGTATGCTATATACTTGGGTTTCACTAAGGTATTATTAGGGGTGCACCGGAACCAGTTTTTTAAGTTCCGGCCGAAACTGGAACTAATTTATTAAGCCATATATAGTCATATGTTACTTTGTCCGCTGCCAGACAGGCAGACACTTCAAGTCATCAAGGAGAGAGCTCGCAAATGTTAGAATAAAAAGATTGACAAGCGTTAAACGTCATAACGAAGTGTTAATAGTGTACATTTCCCTTGCGTAGTCCAAATTATTTCTTCCTACTGTGACCTTTTGTTAGACACAAAAACGTTTGATATTCTATCTCTCTGAAAACGACAGAGTTCCGGTTCCGGTTACTAGTTCCAGCCGGAACCGGAACTAAAAAAAATCGGGGTTCTGGCTGGAACTAACCGGCCAGAACCGAGTTCCGGTGCACCCCTAGGCATTATGCACTGAATCTGATGAGGGGTCAACCTCACATGTATCAATGCTTATGCTGTACTGGAGTGAGAAAATGATACAAAATTCCATGTATTGCCACCAAAGTACCAAACACAAGGCTAATACATAAAACAAACAATCGTCTCTCTCTGACAACTGTGTTTTGTTTTACAGTTGACTCCCCGTCACTTCTGTGACGTCATATGAAACCCAAGAATATTCTTTGATAATGCTCACAATTTCTTTCTTATATAGTTTTGCAGTTCTGACTGAGTACAATCTCTGACTGAGTACAATGAATGGTGTCATCTGAAGCTGACATATTAATTAAACAAAAATGTTAACAAATAAATTTTGTCTCCCTATCACAGTGTTTGGTTGATTTGCATTAGGCCTAGGGGTAGCCTTGAAGGTGCCATGTAAATAATAATTGGGACAAAAACTGACTTAGTATTTCTACAGTGTGTCTAAAAAAAAGTGAACCCTTTCAAATTCAAATTAGCTATATTGTAGTAACTTGACAGCAATCTAATTGCATTGAATTAATAGTTGGTTAAGAAGACAAGGTATACTGTATTTCTTTTAAATTTTTTAATTTTTATTTCTTTGAGTTTTGTCCCATGAGTACAAGTCGTACAAGACCTTGTGTTCTTACCCAATCATTAATTCAAAGCAATTAGAGCTGTCAAATTTGAAAGGATTTGCTTTTTTCTTAGACACTGTATATAATTTTATGATATATTATACAGTATTCAGTGGCTAGGTAGCCATGGCAACTGGTCATGCTATCCTAATAAACCTGCATATTTCAATAATGCAATAATTAAAAATTTGAATAGACAGACAGTATTGTAATTATACATACAAAAGCAAGAAATTATAAGCATTGGAGGTATTCATATAAAAATGCCCAATGCCAAGAAAGTAGAAATAGAATATTTAGCTGACCTTTGACTTTGTGCAAGGTGTTTGATATTCAAGTTGTACTTTTCCTACCTCATGAACAGGTGTCTTAAAGGCTGTTTACTGTAAATATTGGAAGCCAGGTGATTTTAATGTATTGAAATAAGTCAACAGAATTCAAGTTGTAGTTCAAGAAGATTATTATTACTGTTTGAACAACCTTTAGTTTACAGTTAACTATGTAGTTTTTTGCTGAAGTAATACATCAAAATAATCCTGCCTGGCATCTCGTCCTGGCAAAGCAGGATCATATAAACAGCCCCTTATTTCGCAAATTCTGCATGTTGCCTTGGGTCCCTTGGGGGTGAGGCAGCACTTTCCTTGCGATAGTAACTTCTAGTCATAATTCATAAAAATACAATAAATACAATATATTTTAGGTTGCTGTGGTCACAGAATAGATAATAGGACCAGAAGTCTTACTCAAGCGGAAACATGTCCCATCTTTTATACTGCGCATGCGCGAGCTAAACTAAACAAGTGTAATGCCACAGAATAGATAATAGGACCAGAAGTCTTACTCAAGCGGAAACATGTCCCATCTTTTATACTGCGCATGCGCGAGCTAAACAAGTGTAATGCAGTGTTGACAATAGAAAATTATATTGGGAAGTTGTCATTTCTACAGTAAAAACAGCTTTTTTTTCAAGTAGTACGAATTGTGACTTCGATTTATCTGTGGAACTATTTGAACAGAAGGTAAAGCAGTAATTTTGTTGTATTTAGAAAGCAAACAGAGTCATATTTTTAAAAATATAGCGCACTGAATATAAATTTGAGCATCATTAAAATGTGTTCGCTATGATGCCATTTTGTCTCCGGTATATACGGAGTTCTGCTTTTATACTTGTGGATATTCGAATTTATTTGGCTCAAAAACACCATTACTTCAATATCTCTTTCTTGTTTTTCCTTGGATAGGTTTTAACAAGATAGAACTCTAGATCACTTGGGTCCAAAGACGCTAGATTATAAAATCCTGATGTGACTTGATACTACAAATAGAATATGTCTTTTAAGTACAAACTTCAATGAATTGATAAAGTGTAAGGATAGTGTTTAAAGTTGCTTCATGTGTAGAAGCTGAATTACTTTAGTTTATACACTGTATATTGTCGAGATCACATGTTGATATGACTTAATACCAGCAACTTGCAATAAGTGGTCTGTTCTGCTTGTTTATAATACTTTAGAGTTTGGACATTAGAACATTGTAATTGCCTGACAGAGACTGTTAGGGCCTGTTTGTATGGAAGCCGGGGTGGCCCGCTTAGCAAGACAGCCCGGTAAGGTAGGTAAGCAGGATGATTTCTCTTGTGTTTATTTGAGAAAATTTCATTCCGCTTACCGGGACAATTTTGTTGTTTTGACATTTGTTAAAAATAGCTTGCGGCAGTATCTTTGAACTTTCATCCCGGCAACCGGGCTAGCCTGCTTATGATTGTTTATGTGGAGAAATTTCCATCCTGGTCTTGGCAACCGGGCCTGCCCGCTTGTCCATAGAAATGATAATTTGTACTATAAAAATAACTAGACAGCGAGATCTCACCGGGCTGTCTCACTTAGCGGGCCAGCCAGTTTCGATATAAACAGGCCCTTACACAACTGCTAAAAGCTGCAAGTTTCTTTAAAGCAATATCATCTATATCACAGAATACAGTTTCTGTAGTGACATACTTCGTGTTTTTTTCTGTCTTTAAAGTGTCTTATGTTTGTAATATTTTTGTACAATACCTTTTTGAAATTGTTGATACTGGTCTCATTGTAACTCAGTAGTCTCAGTTATTTCTCCTCAAGAAAAATAAAAAAACAAAGCTGTGTGGGTGTGTTTTTGCTCTAGCTAGTTTTTACATTTACATGGTTCATGTACAATTAATGTACATTTAAATTAGCTTTGTTCAATGAATACAGGTGTGATTCAAATATCATTCCTGTCAGGTACTTGGGTCAAATAGACATAAGCATACTAAATCATGCTGTGAATTGAAATACAAGTATAGGGTGTATATTGTTTAATAAATATATTTTCCAGTTAACCCAGTAAGCTGCATTGTGCCCCAATGCACCCTACTTTACTAGTTTATTTCACTTCATCTAATGCCAGATGATTTTACTTATCGAGGGAGAGTGCTGCTGCTCATTGAGCTCTGATTGAGTTCACTGAGTGGCAGCACTTTCCCCTTGACGAGTGAAATTGTCTGGCGTTAGACAGAGTAAAATAATCTTGCGTTCAATCAATCAGCTACTTTTTCAAAAGCTCAACCAGGTTAAAGATTCTTTGATTTGAAAACCAAAGTGATAGTGAACTAGTTAGTTGAAACAAACAGAATTGTTTGATTTATTTACTTTCCACAACATTGACAATTAAAATTTAATTTGATACTTTTCCAGTATATTGACATTCTATAGGTTCAAATCATATTGACATTATATAGGTTCAGATTTGACCACCATTACCATTAAGGGACCATCAACCAATCAAATGCATATGATATATTTGATCAACCATTATAATGAAAGTGCAAGTTTATTCATAAACTAATTATAAATCAACTTCCATGCAATGCTTCATGCAATCATCTAGTTATGCACCAGTCAATGTAAATCCCTGCCCCCAACCGGGGAGGGGCGGAAGGTTTAGCGGGGAAAGTGGTCAGTTTTGATTATAAATTTGTCCCCGATGATGGGAGACTTGGACAGTGGTTAACATATATATCCTGTGTTGCTGTTTTAGTTTTCTTGACAAGAAAAGTTTAAATACAACAACATAAATGAATTTGATTTTCTATTGCTGATCTATGATTATACAAAACTATTTTCCTGGGGTTAAGAGACATGCAGGGGACATTGACGTCCCTGGGGGCGGGGACAATTTCGCTTTTTTACTACCCCTCCAAGTCAAAATCCCTGCCCCTCCCTGGTTGGGGGGTTTACACTAACTGGTGCATTAATTAAAGAAGTGTCAGTGCCACATATGTAGTAAAAGCCAACTTGTCAGTAAAGGCCACAGAGCAAGATTGTATTTCAAAGACTGCCAGTGCCAAAAACAATTGATAGCCCTGAAATAGAGTATGCCAACAGTTAGTATACTGCAAATAACTATTCTATCAACAAGATAATGTGTGTGTTTTACAAGTGTTTTTTATATATCAATCCAATGGCATGTAACCTAAAATTCAGCAGTGTCTGTGTAATGAAATACACCCTTACTTCTCAAGTATGGTCAAATTAACTATACTACATTGTGTATAATAATATATGGACTGGTTCAAAAATATATTGAATTTATATTAGTGAACTGGTGAACTATTGATGCAGAGATTATGCCAAGTATAGAATGGCAAAAGGATTTTCATGTTATCAGCATGATTAAATCGTGAGATTTTGCAAATAATCTGTGTAAAATCTCTTAGAGATATCCTCGGTAGCTACATTTTAAGGTAAAATGACTATGGTAAAGCTATTCAAGGCAAAAAAGCAATGGATCTGTCAACCTCGTTGTCAACAGTAAATTTAGCTAAGTTTATGATCCATTTATTGCCGTATTTTAGCTGAGAATTCATTTAAGACAATGCAATACGATAGACTTACCTTTGAATTTATCATATATTCTTTTAAAATGGTCACCAAAGCTCTAAAACTCGATTGGTATCGTTTTAACTTCCTCCCTCCTTAATGTTTACATGTAAATTTGTCAAATTACACTTGTTTAGGGCACTGGAAACGAGACACGGCCAAGATGCGCGAGGCGACATGCGCGGGGACATCAACATCAAAGATTCCGACATCGAGTGAGACTGTGCTGTGGTGGCGAACAAACGTTTCGTGAAAATATTCCCCCCCCCCCCTGTCATGTGTCCACGAGAAGTTTTCGCGAAGATTGCGCGTGACTTTCAAATGCTTTGTATTTTATTTTGAACCTAAATGATTACCTGGAGGGGTTTGGCATGAAAACCCAACTAATGTTTTCATTCTTTCGATTGGGACTATTCTACAGTGAAGTACTCTTGGATACTGTAGTCTAAACACATAGGAAGACGAAGAAGTGGCATTTATCGGGCAGAGAAGCGGCGAGCCATTAACATGGCGGCAATTTGACGAAATATCGAAGGACACAATATCGAAGATAAAATATACTGCACTGTTTCAAAACTTCATTAAACTTCGTCGAAATCGTCTTTAGCCATCTATCATTATGTAAAAGTACAACAACTGGATGACACCTGCGAGACTCGGCGATAAAAAGCAGACAAGACAGCAAAGAATGGCTGAAATGGTGTTTTCGTGGGGGGTGAGTGAATTAAAATGTATTATATTTAAAGAAAACAATGACAATCCTTATGAAAACTACAATAATTATATTAAATTAAGCATAGTTTTTCATCCCATGATAATTTTTTTTAGGAAATAAGAACATTAAATTTCTGCCAGGCATATTAGTTATTTTGTGCATAATCAGCAATTTACCTGAGGTGGTGCATAGTCATTTTCTGGTAAAATATTATACTCAGACAAATTTTTCCCTCCAATGACCACCCCTAAAATCAACCCTTCTAAACACTATAAGCACTTCAGAAAGGCTGTCGCTTTTGCTTTTCGGAAGTTAGAGCTATGTCGGCACTGCCGTTTCAGGGCGGGGTCATTTTCAGGACTTTCGCCCCGGATTCAGGTTTTGGCACATATGCCATGTTGACCGCCATGGTCATTTTACCCTAAAACAGTTGAGATTGCCTGTGCTAAATGAAATGCATACAAACATCTATACAGGTCCTAGACTAAAAAATAGCCAATTTGGGCAGGCGTTCCCTCTGTACCCGCCCGTCATGGATAAAATTTTACCAAATTACAGAGGCCCACCAAGGGTAACCCATGTCGCTTCTCACTGATTTTGTAGCTGCTTTGTCGCTTGTTTTATTGTAACAAATGTCGCTGTCACTTTTGACCATAGAAATAATAGATATATATAATCAGTGTTGTAACGAGTCACCTATAGGTCGAGTCACGAGTCGAGTCGAGTCACTCAAAGGTCGAGTCACGAGTCGAGTCATTTCAGTTTTTGATCGAGTCGAGTCAGTGGCTTCACTCGAGTCGAGTCGAGTCAGCGGCTTCACTCGAGTCAAGTCGAGTCACTGATGACACTGATTTAAGTCGAGTCACTGATGACACTGATTTAAGTCGAGTCGAGTCAATTTCTAGGCTTGACTTGAGCTTGACCTAGCTTGCAGTAGGAAATTAGTAATCAAATTTGCGTTTTAAACTAATTACTTTAGTCATTTAATAACAGTATCTGGGCAGCTATAGGCTGTGCCAATATCACAGTTCTAGTCAATATTAAGTACGACCACATGAGATGTCTCATCATGCCTGCTGATCGAGTGTACGTACATACAACTAGCAAAACTTGCAACTGGAGTCAGAATTAACAAAGAATAGACTTTAATTAACAACGCTTTGTAAGTTAATTTGAAATTATATAGCCCTTTATAAATACCAAAAATGAAAATAGCCTGTCAGAATTAGTATATAAGTACAAAACAATTTGAGACTCCATTTTAAAAACTGTGGCACTAGCGTTGTTTCTAAAAACAGAAATGTAATATAGGTATGCCCGTCAGGAATATATTCTATGCAAATCCCATATATTTTCTGATAAAGTTTCGAAGTTCTCATTGTTCACAGGGCTCATTGTTCTTCCGAAGCAATACAATCACAATAATTCTGATGAATTTATTCTGTACAAGTTGTAGATGAGTTGACTCGAGTCATTTACGGCCAAATCAGCAAGTCGAGTCCGAGTCGAGTCATTTGGGGCTGTTGACTCGAGTCGAGTCATTTTTCGTATTGGACTCGAGTCGAGTCGCTGAAAATAGCGACTCGAGTTGACTCGAGTCAGAGTCAATGACTCGACTCGTTACAACACTGTATATAATAGATAGATATATATTATTTCTATGCTTTTGACCCATAACACAAATAACAATTTGTCGCTTTTTCACAGTCAGGAGCTGTCGTTTGTCGCTCTTTCTTAGATAGTCTGTCACCTCTTTTTAAGGAATGTCGCCTGGGGTGGGCGGCTCTGGGTACGAGATTGTATCTGAAATAGCCCAGACGTCCTCTGTGCACGCTTTTGATTCACGATGGCTCTACCCATAGATATAGGAGATCTAGATTGCTAACGCATACCTAGCGCAGGCGGGGCCTACATGATAAATCCAAGATGGCGGTACAACAGGGCAAAAAGACTATAGATTCTATTACGAAAATCAGGATTTTTGCATTTTTTGCCGTCCCATTGTTTCGAAACTTATTCGGTCAAATTTTATGGTAAAGAGAAACTTACCGCGAAGATTTTGAGCATATATATGATTGAATTGGATGAAAAATCGCAAAATTATCCAGCGATAAAAGTTCGTGTGAAATGGTCAGTTGGAGCGTTTTATTGCCAGAAATACTGTGCTATGTTAACATCTAGCCTTGTGAATGGTGTTTTATACTTGCATCTCTCATCATCATCTGCTCTGTCCTCATAATTATGAAAAATGAACTGTTATGTACCCTCCTTGCTTGTTAGAGAAGTAAACTGATGAGAGCACTGGATGAGGGTCTATCATCTATGGTCTGTTATAATTTGCTTTTTATGCAAATAGTGAGCAAAAATTAAAGCAAAACTGTACAAGTTACATATATAGTACTATATCAGTACTATACACGAACTTTTATCGCTGGATAATTTTGCGAGTTTTCATCCAATTCAATCATATATATGCTCAAAATCTTCGCGGTAAGTTTCTCTTTACCATAAAATTTGACCGAATAAGTTTCGAAACAATGCGACGGCAAAAAATGCAAAAATCCTGATTTTCGTAATAGAATTTATAGTCTTTTTGCCCTGTTGTACCGCCATCTTGGATTTATCATGTAGGCCCCGCCTGCGCTAGGTATGCGTTAGCAATCTAGATCTCCTATATCTGTGGCTCTACCACTGTATGGGGCGCCAAACCTGACAAAATAAAAATGGTTCGTGATATAAAGTATATTAAAATTTACCCCTCTGATATAAGATAGGATACGCGAGGTAGCTCGTGATATAAAGTATAACTTACGTACACATCAATATATAGGATATAACCGTAATTTCACAAAAGTAAACAGGACTTATGTAAATTAACTAAAGAAAATTTGAATTTGAAGTCACGTCTTGCATTACTAGAGGCGAAAGTTTTCTCCGAGAATAAATCTACCTTGCCAATAGGCCCCGACCAAAGATTGGAGAGTAATGATCCTGATTCCGCGACGAATACAATTAACATCTCAAACAAAACTATTAGTGAACTACAAAAGCTTAACTTAGCTCGCTTGAGTCTTGCTGATTTGGAAGCCATAAGGCATGCTATTGCGACACTGCAACCAAAACTCGATTGTTTGCAAATCCCCTGCAACGATGATATATCGAGCGATTCGTGTGTTATTGTCAATTCAAAGGAAATCTGTCATAAATCTATTCAGACCACTGGGTGTAGTGAGAGTAATCGGGAAAAACCACGTTTGGAGGAACCTAACGACCCTTTATTACATAACTTTTGTATTAATACCAACATAATTGAGTCTCTTAATAAAGTCAACCAGAACAATGGGCCCAATGAAGCTAACCAGCAAAATAATAGTCCTTTGTCTGGAGAATGTAATGATAATAGCTTGCAATTACTGCATAACCCAAAAGAGATTAATTGCCAAATCAATCAGAATAATGTGTGCAATGAGGCCAATCACACTCATCACTCAGCGACAAAACACCAAGGTATTGGTGGATTACCCTTGATCGAAAACCACACGATACAAATCAATCAGAATAATGTGTGCAATGAGGCCAATCGGGTTAACCCCAGCTCAATTATTCAAGAGAATTTAGACGATTGCACTATAATTTCTGTAACTTCAAGATCTCAAAACTTTCACACTCAACACTCAGCGACAAAACACCAAGGTATTGGTGGACTACCCCTGATCGAAAACCACACGACACAAATTCAAATTGACAGAAATAATCAAGGTCAAAGTTCTTCACTTAACGATATCGGAAAAAAGGCACGATCCATCTTCAAACCTAGCCCACTACGATGGCATCTACGTAACCCACAACAGCACGAAAATTATTTTCGGAAGGGCTTTCGTGTCAGACCCCCCAAGAACTAGCCCGGCAGCTGAACCAGCGAAGACAGCGGAACCAGTCCCTCGATTACATCGACAGCTCCCAAGGCACCAATATCCCTTGGTTTCGTTACTCCATGCAACACAAGGGGTCGGACTGGACCAAATATCTAGAGATTGTACACCAAATCACTACTATGCAATGAATTCTCAGCTATTTAGTTCCCAATATAACAACCAACAACAATTTATTTCAAACTATTTCCCAGTCCATAAACCAAAGTCGCGGCGTATACGGTCAGCTCAACCCTCTCATATTACTGGAGATAACTTAATAAAGATAGCCCTTAATCCCAGAGGAGGTTGGACAGCAGGCCGCGAAGCATCATGGGCATTGAGCGCCTAATTCCGCGCGTGACTCCATTGACTGTTGACTTTCGAGGAGTGAACATCTCTCTGACTAAAACAATATGGAAGCTTTCGAACGACAAGAGTGTCAGGCTGTGATATTTTGTGAAAAGAAACAGCATGTTATTGCTGTATTGTTTTGCTACATCAAGTTTACCTTTTTTAAATTGCATGAGCATTGCTGTCATTTTAGCTTTATAAATAATCCGTGTGAGAAAAGGAATTGTGTTTAATTTTATGTTCCCAATAGCGAGGCTCTTCTTTCTAAGTGGGATGGCGTTATTAAATCTCCGTGTATCATCAACGTGAAAACAAGCGCAGTATTTAAGGTTGGTATACTACAATGCATTACAGTTATCGTGTTATTTTATAGTCAAATTTCCGCTTTGTTGTTTTTATTCTTGTACTGTAATTTTATAAATACACTGTACAAAATTATGGCGTCATACTTGTGTTTATAATGCCTCTACTCTAGTTTGACCCTATTGTGTTCGCAGGCTACTATTGTGTGTGTATATGTACTGTGTCACTGTGATAGATATGTACATGTTTTGAGTTAAACGAATTGTTTAATAAATTTTTGCTGAAGTATGATGCCTGTTTGTATTGGATAGATTTTAAATATATGTGCATTAGTGCATACAGTATAGTTACATTGGTTCTCAGATGAGTCTGAAGGTATATTGTTATTCAGTAATTTGTATGTATTGTTTTATAAATTTTTGCTGAGTATGATGCCTGTTTGTATCTAGTTGTGAGAATATAATTTTAGATGTTACATGTTTGCTAATTTTAGAGATGATAATGTATCAAATAATAATTTTCTTGTTATGATTTTGTAGAAAGAGATTACTTGAGTGGTTGGCTGATCTTGAGCCTATTCAGGATGGATATGATAATGAAAGAGGTGACATGGCATCAAGTGATGACGTTTAAGTGAGAAGATGAAAGTGATGAGGAAGAAACCGCCCACGCTGTACCATTCAAGCGCATCAGTGCTGCTCGTGAGAAAAACTACCAACATCATTTGGAAAATTAAATTAAGGCACAATACCTCACTCTTCATGAACAAGATAAAATAGTCAATGTAAGAATATGGCCAGCACCATTGAATCCAAGGGACCCAAGTGCAATAGGCAATTCCAGCTTTTAGTTTATTTTATTAAAATTTTTCAGCATAATCAGCTATATGATACATTACTTCCTACCGCCCCTGCACACATAAATTAAAAGCTGGAATTGCCTATTGACTAGACTATGGAACTGGATGGACAACATGTTGGTTATATTGCTTTTGAACTATGCAAGTATTTGCACCCACTAATTGCTGCAGATGTTGCGGATGTCTGGTGGAAACATTTCTAGTGGGGGTGCAAGCAGCACCACTGAGTGAGCTTTTTACAGGGGTTAGGAATTAGGGTTAAAGACTTTTGAAGCAAAATTTTGGTGGGGTTAAACACTTTATAAGAGGGGTTAGAGAGATTCTAAGCGGGGGGGGGGGGTAACCCCTCCTAACCCCCCCTCCCCCAGCAAATCCGCCCATGATTTAATCCAAACATTTTCATAACGAAACCTGGTGAGTGGAGACTCAAGTGGTAGGAAAAAGCATGAGTGTATGTTGACAGATGTGTTTTATATAATAAATAGCAACTAGCTATGTTTAGCAAGTTATTAGTGCATTTATTTCAATTGGCTAACTTTTTTGTTTTTTCAAGCATTTTTAAACAAACCATATGTTATAAATGATAACTGGGTATATCTAATTAAAACAATCTGTCATGTACACTCATGCAAATAAGACTAAGCACATAAATAACTGTAAAAATGTACTTTAGTAAATGAATATTTTTTCCGACTAAAATTGATGCAACAATAAAACAAGATGTCTATTTATATATTTATTAATTAAATTGATCCGAGATCCCAACAATAACATGCCACTTAGGGAGTGGTCATTATTTATGGGGGGGGGGGACGCAAACAAAGTTTTACCCTTATAAATAGGGGGGGGGTCAAAAAAGTTTTAATGCAGAGAAAGGGAGGGTCAAAAACGTTTTTGAACTTAAATACCATGTCTAGAGTTCTGATTTCTATAATCACAAATAGCAAAAAAGACTCTGAAAATGCCATTTCCAATGATCTAGAGACTCAAAATTTTCAAAATTTCCCTGCTCGGTGCCAACCATGGTAGCGCCTTGTGGGAGTGGGGCCCACTATGTTTAACAAGCTTCCTACCCCCTGAGTAACCCAATTGTGGTATTTACATAAATATACCATGCAAGTGCACTGAACTGATCAGATTCGGTCTATCAAAGCACAATGTAACGCTGTATATCCAAAATCTGTTTCAGAAAATGCTCACATTTCAGTCCCAGGGAAAAATACAAAAAAATTTTACCCAGACCCCCCTACTAATACATACAATACCACACCTTTTTGTCACCAACAACCATCTGTCATCTCTCCACACTCAGTATAGTATGGTCCCTTTTTGTAGATGCCCACCCCCAGACATGTTCTTAAAAAAAGCCCTGTGTTCAAATCATTCTGCTGTATGAAGACGGGCCATGGGTTAGGGTTATGGTAGGACAAATGTTGCATTGCAGTAGTCACACAAAATATATATATTTTTTAATCATATATGGTTGAATCATATTCACTAGGGTAAAACATCATGAGCTAGATTTAAACAGATTGTCCTAAGACCAAACTTCATCTGCAATGCACGCCTGTTTCATTGCTGTTAATTTTTCAATCCACACTGGGGGGGGGAGGGGGGTCAGAAAAGTTTCTACTTTTATGAGGGGGGAGGCGAAAAAAGTTTGCCTTCAGTCTTAATTTTTTATGTATGATACATATGATAATACAATAAAAACTTGTTAAATTTATTGTTTTAAAACAAGTGGAGCTCTCTGCTGGTTTGAAATGGGCTGTTATGAAACTGATTTGTCCATGCTGAGGATTCCACAGCTCGATTTGCCACAAAAACCCCAGGATCAGGCGATCAGCTCGTCTTGAAATACGTACACGATGCAGTGGTGTCGGCCAAAGACAACAAAACTTTGAAAATCGCACAGATATAAATTCTACAAAAATATTAAAACAACTCCTAAGTCTTCTAAATAATATTTTAGCACTTTAACAAAAATTCATTGAAAATATCATCTTTGAGGGCGCATATTCTTTCCACGGTATTAGACGCCATTTTAGCGAACGTCGAGTTGACAGTAGTCACTTCAACGGTCAATACAAGGTTTATAACCATATTCAAGGTGTTGTTGACTCGCATTTGGCTTGTCATCCAGACAGTCTAATTTGCATCGTGGGCGATTTTAATCCCAATTCAACCAATATATCTTCCAGCCGCTTTCGTCAGTTATGCGGCCTGGCGCAGATTGTAAAAGTTTTCACAAGAGATTCAGGCATCCTTGATTGGTGTTTAACAAATAAACCTAAAATTATGTCTGTACCCGAGAAATTACCCAAGATTGGCTACAGCGACCATTACTGCTTTGTTGTCCGGCAGAAATTGCCTCGAGCAAAACCACCGCCCAAAGAGACTATCTTTAGACGAAACACCCGTGGTAGTCGAATTCGAGAATTTGGCCAGTGGAGAACCTCGTTTTCATGGCAAGAGGTGATCTCGAAAGGTTCGTGTCAAGATAAATTTGAATGTTTCCATCGTACTCTTTTAGGAGCTGTTGAAAAATATTTACCTATGAAGGCAGTACGTAAATGCCGCTCCGACAAGCCTTGGATGACAAGCAAGATAAAATCATTGATTAGGAAAAGGCAAACATGTATGTCAAAATATGGGAAGGAGTCCTCTTCCTTCAAATTTTGGGAAATAAAGTTGCCCAATCCATCGAAGAATGTAAGGAATCGTATTATAAGTGTAAAGTTAGAAACCTAAAAGTCACAGACGCAAGCAAATGGTGGAGAGAGGTTAAAAATCTTTCTGGCATGGCTGACAGAAATAACCAATGGTTTGAGCACCTCATTGATGGTGAAACTGTAGATTCCGTTAATACGTTATGCGAAAGAATCAATCATTTCTTTGTAAATCTCACAAAAGATTTTACGCCTCTCTCACAGAACGATGTTTCTAACTATTCTGCTGGTGATTCTGGTATTGCGGATGATCTCTTGGCTTCAACTGGCGAAGTTTATAAATCCCTTTGTTCGTTAAAGACAGGGAAAGCCCCGGGACCGGATGGAATCCCGAATGTAATTCTAAAAACGTTTGCCTTTGAGTTAGCGCCAGTATTCGCTGATATTTATAACTCATCCTTACGTGATGCCTATTTGCCACCTCTATTAAAGAGAGCAACTGTTACACCTCTTCCCAAACAATCTCCACCGGGCTCCATTGAAAATGGTATCAGACCCATCTCACTCACTTGCGAAATTGCTAAAGTGATGGAAGGTCTCACCTTAGCGAGAATCCTGCCATCCATTATAAGTCACTTGGACAACAAATAATTTGCTATGGCTGGAAAATCTACGCAACAGGCTATAGTATATATTCTCCATCTAGCCCTCGAGGCCTTTGACAAGGGTGGTTGCACCCTCCGATTTTTCTTTGCTGATTTCCGCAAGGGATTCGATCTGATTGACCACAAGATTCTACTTGATAAACTATCTAAACTTGGCACTCATAACGTTGTGTTAGGATGGATCGCTGCCTTTTGATATAAAAGGTCTCAGTTCGTTCGTATTGGGTCGGATGCATCTACACTTCAATATATCAATGGTGGTATTCCACAAGGTACTAAGCTTGGCCCGATCCTCTTTGCCGTAATGGGTGAATGAACTTTTGTCTGCGTGGGGCCCCCGTGCTAAGTTCGTTGATGATCTTACCGCTTTGGAAATTGTACCTAGAAATTCCCCTTCCTTGATGAATCATATCGTGGCAGATATACACTCGTTTGCTGAAGTGAACAATATGAAGCTGAATTCTGCCAAGTGTAAAGATATGATTGTTAACTTTCTTCATTTCAATACTAGTGTTTTGCAACCTATCATCATTGGTGCAACACGCGTGAAATCTATTTCCTCATTTAAACTGCTCGGAGTGTATGTTACCAGTGATTTAACATGGTCTGTGCATTGTGAATACAATATTAAGAAATCCAATAGTCGTTTATATGCGTTGAGGAAGCTTAAGAGGAGTGGGGTAGCCCCAAGATCAGTATTGGAATACGCTTCTGTCGTTTTCGCCAACCTTCCCCAAAATCTTAGCGACGATCTTGAAAGGGTCCAGAAACGAGCACTAGCCATAATATACCCTAACTGTTCCTATGATGATGCCCTAAAACTAGCGGGTATCGAACCGCTTGTCTTACGGAGGGACGCCGCCTGTAAGAGATTTGTGGAGACAATCCTACCTGGAAACCGACTCTATCCAATTGTTCATAGCCGGTCAGCACCAGTGAACCATGGTTATAAACTTAGATCTGACAATGTTGCGAGGAATATCAGGATGCGAACAGACCGGTTCCAGAAATTCGTTACCATTAAGTATGCGACCTGAACTGTGATCGTTGAACCTAATAACTCTATTGTCTAGTTATACATTCATTTTTATCTATAATAAATTATGTACACCTCTCAGATAATTTTGTATAAGTTTTATATACTGTAAATAATATTTGTAATAATGACCTGTAATTCAGTCTCTACTGCAAGGGTTTTTTTAATAAACTATTACTATTACTACATGACTATAGGCAGGGTGACCGCGACAGCGTGAGCCAATTACTGCGGGCCCGAATTAGGACATACAAACATAAAAAACTATCTAAATATAACTACAACTAATAGCAGCACTTAAAAGGCTGAACCAAAGTTAGAGCGGTATTACACTTGGTAAATATAATTTTGAATGTTCTTGGGTTTTCAGGATCGTAGTAAATTTCCAAAGCACGGAAATAATAACTTAGAATGGTAGATTTAAATTAGTTCAAATCTATCGTGTCCAGTTTCAGTTTCCACAGGATCCACGGCCTGCAAGAAATATGGCTCGAGTTTAGAGTGGGTAAGCATTTGAAGTACATTCCAGTCCACGAAATTGTCGCATCACTAGGACCTCAAACTTCCACCGCTTTCCTGTTTTTCCACGCATTCAGTGGCTGTTATACCACTTCATGGTTCAAAGGTGAAGGCAAGAAATCATTCAGCAAAACATGGAAACGAATGCCCAGCTTGACTCCATGAGTGTTTGAACGAGTAGCAACGTCGCAAGTTTATATATGTGAAGCAGACAGTGACCTTTTGGAACAGTTTGTTGCAGCTCTTTATTGCAGCACATTTGACCGCGCCAGGGTCAACGATGCTAGGTGCTACCTTTTCACAATCAAGGGAAAGACAATTGACAATATACCCCCAACAGCTGATTCATTGAACAAACACGTAAAACGATCTGTGTTACAAGTACGAAAGTGGTGCAACTGTCTCGAAGCCACAAGAGTAGAGCTGGAACACACGTTGGTGATGGATGAAGATGATTTTTTCCACTTTGGAGCCGCATGCCCTATGCATTCCAAGTGGCGGAAGCGCTGATTCGTTGCGGGTGAACCAAGTGGGTTGAAGTGTACGGAGCTGTGTGGATGTCAAGTAAAATGTTAGATATTGCCAAAACACTCGCTGACAGACATAAAAATTTCAATTTCGTGTCGTTCACATTTGATTTTTAAATGAGTATATAGTTCCTACCTACGAGACATTGCAATTCCTTTATATTTATGGATGACGTCCGCATATGTTTGTGAGCGTTGCCATGTGCTCCGCTGTGGGGACAGACTTGATATAATTAGTTAATATTAACTGCAACTTACATTTAAAGCAAACAATATGGTTTTGATTGACATTTGTATTCCGAACAGAACAGAGCAGAACTTAACAAAGGTTTACCCGCTAACCAGACAGTATTTATATAAAGTTGAAACAAGCTAACTAGTATTGCTAACCAGATAAAATAAGTATTTACGCCAAGATGTAAACGTAGGTAGCCTCACAGAAGTAATTAAGTTTGTATTTTTTATATATGTAATGTAATTTAGCGACAGTATTGTAATATGTATTTGTTATATTTGTTTAATTTAGATCGAATAAGAATCTACTAAGAACTTTAGTATACGATTCAGTCCCTCGTTTATATCCAAGAACAAGCACATTGAGCTCAGAACGCCCCACCGTGACTTATTTTTCACCAACAAGACCACAAGAGTGTTTTTGATAGCAATATTTCAACTGTTTCTAATTACTATCTTTGTTGCTGCCAAAATAAATAGCATCAACAGATAGCAAGCATTATTAATATGACACCTTATACTCTTTATAATATATATTCTGGATACAATATTCAATATATCCAGGAAAAGCTGTAAAATATTCAAATTTCAGGGTAATGTGACTCCGAATGCGCACTACTGTTCTTCTCAAATATCCTTAATTCCATGATAATGCAACATAATATTACAATATTGTTTAAAAAATTTCTCAAACCTTCTCTTCCATATATTGTTACTAGGCGTCTCCATTTGTGCACAGATGTGATGATTAAATGCAATAATGTTCCTCAAGGCGCATACCGAATGTCGGTCATTTTGAAGGCCGAAATGGACACTTTCCATGCTCAAATTTTGGACAAACCTTCCATTCCATATTCCACATAACCTGATGAGTATCTGCGCCAAGTTCCAGTTGTCTTAGCAGCTCTACTAGAGCTGACGTACATATTTGGAAGAATTTCAACGAGTACCGGCGATAAACAATGGCGTAAAGTGGCGAATTTGCCCAAATACGTCCATTTGCAGGAGGTAGGTACATTTCGAATTATTATTTCAATCACAAAATATTAACTATTTTACACCAACACAGTGATAATATACTTAAATCAGCACCAATTCATCCTCGTTCCCAGGGCTTCTCGGCTGCCTGACGTTGCCATAAGCCCTGGGACAAGCCAAACGAGAACACCAAAAATGCTGGTGTTTTCCTGAAGTAAACGTGCTCTGCTGCATCTAAAAATGCTGATTATGCATTAATATTTACTGAGGAGTGAGACAGTTGCTGAGCAGAAAATAATGGTTTTCCTTTTGTTTTAATGTATTGTCCACTATCAAAGGAATATGTGCATACCACCTAATGAAATTATACATATCAGGGCTTTATATTTCGTTAATATCGTTAATATTCTCAGACTCAGTCCGAGAGCTAGACTCAGTTCCGAAATATCACATATTCGAACCGACTTAACCGCGTAGCTCAGTTGGCAGAGCATTGGGCTTGTATTCAAAATGTCGTGGGTTCGATTTCCACCGTGGTCAGACAAACTTTTAATTTCAGCCTGCCCGGTGTGGATATACACTCTGAGTAACATCAGAAACATATATTCACCTGAGTACATAATATAAACAAAAAAAATTACGGACAAAAAATTCTTGACCTAGCTATTAAAGAGTGACGATGGTCCTCCATTTACCAGTATGGTGGCCCATTAACGCCATGGTAGTTTTTACGAAATTTTCAAGTTTTTTTAATAAAAAAATATTTTAAAGTATTTTTTATTTTTTAAACAAATTTCTTTATTATTTTATTTTAAATTATAATTTAGTAATTTTTTTTTATTATTTTTTTTATTATTTTGTTAATTTCTGGTTTTATTTGGTTCTACTTTTATTAAAAACAAATAAAAAACATACTCCATAGCCCATTGACGCCATAGCATTATTTGTAAATAATAAAAAAAAAACTCCATCGCACATTGACGCCATAGCAATATTTATAAATAATAAAAAAAATCTCCATGGCCCATTTAAGCCATACCGATTATCGTGGCCCAGAGACGCCATATACCATAAGGCCTTTCGGGATTGGCTAAGAAGTTTATTTAGATCAAGTGGAAACACTGCATGCTCAAAATCTCGCACAGAATCGATCGAAAGATTTTGCCAAAATTTACATAAAATTTCACCGTTTTAAAGTATCTTTGTGTTATGTCAAAGAGAAGACCTGTTTGGAACAACTACAAAGAGAAGGTAGCGAAGAAGAGAATGCGGAAAGGGGAAGAAAAAGGAGCAACTGGTTCAAAAGGTGGGCTGACTGTTCAGCGTTTGTCGGCGAACGTGGAGGGCAAATGCCAAAAGTATTCGCGCATCGGGCCTTTGACTTTACTTCCCTGTGAGAAAGAACTGACACTGGAAAACATCAAAGCTGCGTGTAAGGTACACTTCGACACGGAATTGGAATGTGATGTGCTTGCTGGAGAACGTGGTCCTTCCTTTACCGAGTCAGGACAAATCCAGAACTGGAATGTTTTGCACGTGCGCTTCGTGGAAATTCTCGAACACCCCACGAACGAAAAGTCTCGAAAACAAACAGCAAGGAAACAGTCAAGACCCTAAAGCGAGCCAGCAGACAGAAAACCCGCAAAAAGCTCTTTCCAACATCCGCATTCGAGGCAAACAACATCTGTCAGTGTCAGACCATCACCATCTGTTGTGCGTTCAGTATCACTAAGTCAGATGCTGAAATTGGGCAAAGTCATAGTCCCATATATTGATGTGGTAACTCTTCGGCTTGAAGAGTTTTGCATCTCAAGAATGGAGTGGTAGGAACCTTTTGAGGTGTCACTTTCATTGGAAAGAAAACCATTTGCCAATGGGGCATTCCGTGAAGCGTTTTTGGCAAAATCCATTGCATGTGTGCCTAAAGGAAAGTATGCCCTTAAGAAATATTTGGAGGGAGAGAAAAAAGGAATCGAGGCACTGTTTCAATCCATCGAATTCCGTACACGAAAGTCGGTTCAATTAAATGCCTTAGCTCGTAATTTTGCTCAAAGTATAGCTTCCGAGGTCCAAGCTGCAGAATTTGGAGAAACATTTATTTATTGTAAGATCTACTATTCGTCTCTAAATGGTGAACCTGTAACCTTAGAGAATCACCTAGACGGTGTTTTTGGGAAGTTTATCAACAACACTGGGGAGCTGTGTGTGAGACATTAAGATGTTGGTGAACTAAACCTTAAAGCTGAGACATTTGTTCATTATACATTCCAGAAATATAACCAACAACTTATGGTCACTGACATTCAAGGTGTTAATTATTCCTTATGTGACCCAGAAATTGCAAAGGCTGAGCTGGCGGACCCTGATACCAGGCAATTCGTTTCTGCACTGATAATTTGTCAGATACAGCAACTAAATCCTTTTTGACATGTCATGAATGCAACAGATACTGTGAGATGCTGAAACTGTCAAAGCAACAGTGAATCTTGAAAATGTACCAACTTTGATAGACCTTATGTATAATGATCTCACAATGCTTGATGCCCACGAGGCATGCTGGTCTTAGTAGTCATTGCCCAGCAAAATTTTGATAGTGGCCATTTTCAATCGTTTAATTTTCCCGGCTGATGACTGCTAAGACCATCATTCATCACAGGCATCAAGCCTTGTGACGTCATTATGCATACGGTTATTGCTTGTCCAATTGCTTGTCTAACCACTTTATTCCAGACTTTTAGTTATAGATTACCATACTGTAGAGTATATAAACATTTTCTCTTATAAGTGGAAATTGTTCCCATTCTGGGGAAAACTTTATAAGAAAAGTTTCATATTTTATTCTGACATTAATTAATAGATCAAACTTGTTTATGTCCAAATGTGATCTTTTAAATATAAATATGCATTCGAAGCCTGGGCTGGCTCAATGTCCTCTGTATTTGGGATGTGTCTTTGGCATTCTTGGCGAAAATTGCCATCTAAAAAGTCATCATTAGCATGCAGTACATGAGAAAACTCAGCCACTTCTCGTAATTGATCATCCGTTACGGGAAAACCACACTTTTCCCCACCATGTTGCTCTGGGCATATGTATATATATGTTCTGGCACACCAGTAGTAAGCTCCTTGTCTTTTTGTTTTCTCACTCTATGATTATTCCACACAGATACCCTGAACACATCAAGTTCCTTTTGTACCACAGGAATATAGATATATGCTAGCATGTTTCCGCAAATTAAAATTGACAGGGTTTCAGTGATAAGTAATTTCCTTTAGTCAAGTGAATACTAATTCAACAATTGTGTGTCCTACAATCATATTTCGATCAATACAGAGTTCAAATTAGTCCAGAAACACACACACACACACACACAATGGAATCATCTTGGACTTAGTTGAATTTGTAATGACATGAAGGGGTGGCGCTGTAGTGCACATACATGTGTGTTATGACTTTGAGTACTGCCAAATCGATGGCACAAGCTTGCTCTTCAGGTTATATTTTAATAAAGTAAAACTACACGATCATCATTCATGCACATGCACTCATATATGATAATTTACTCTGGTTTCTCATATCATTGTGGTTTAAAAATTGCAATATTTGATGAATATAGCTGCATTAACCAGTAAACCAAATGCATTCTTGTCCGATAACTCTACCTGTCAGTTTCATTGCTTGGGTCATAATACCCATCTTCAAGCAAATATTTTAATTGATCCTTGAAGTAGTCTACCATTCTGTGTGACAGCTCTCTCCACCATCTCTCAATTTTGTTTTCGGTGGAAGGTCCATATAGAACACAGTTATCTCCATTCTCCACATCAGCATGTTGTGCTCGTAAATAACTGTGGATAGTATATACATCACACCAGTTTCTATTCCTCTATCCACACGTTTTCTTCAGGGTAGCACTATAAAATACAGAAAAAGTTACACATATTTTTGTACAATAATGTTAACATGACTATAATATATGATTGTACCCAAGAAGTGTGCTAGAACAATGTCTATCAAGAAAGGGTGATTATTTTAAAGTTCATACTCAAGGTGCATTCAAATGAGGTCTGGAGCATATTCGAGGGTGGGTGATGCTCAATGATTAATAAAGGGTTTAATTAATAATCTAAATTTGAAGAACAATTTAGATAAAGAAATATTATAATACCTCTTCTTTCGAATAAATAGTCGAAGTAGAATCTACCATCAATGCTTGGATTATTGTTGGAAGTCCATACTCTCAAGAACTCTGCTGCTGAAAGTATCCTGGGGACCATAAATGCACAGTGGGAACGTAGACTTTTGAAAACCACACATTTTATCATGCCCATCAAGTGACATTGTAACTCAGCTCCCTGAATGAGAAAATCGTCACATATATTAATATAATGTTCTAGTGTAATAAAATATGAAACATTTTTTATCCTTGCATTCGATGTAAACGCTCCTTTTCTCCCTTGGCGTTTCGGTTGTCCCACACCACCTCTGTCTTGTAAATCTTGAGGTTGACATCGCTCATCACGTCGTACACAACGTTTCTTGGAACATTCAATGTGTGTACTTCACGAATCTTCTTGTGTAAAGCACGATAGCCTAGGAATCTTCCTGCCCCATTCATCTTATTTTCCACAGCACGTGTGACATCGTCAATATTTGTGTCGCATTCGAATCGACGTATTTTTTATCAAAATCATGCATTCGACGTGAGACAGTTCTTACACTCCACGCATACATCGGATACTTCACTTTCAAGAAATCCACAATTTCTGTTTGACGCAAATTCTGGGCAACATACGCTTTAATATGGTCTTTTAACTCCATATCGCCTTCCCATTCGTCATTCCTTATGCGAGTCGCCATGTTGGAATACTGTATCATGCCCGAAAGGCGTTATGGTATATGGCGTCTCTGGGCCACGATAATCGCAATGGCGTCAATGGGGCATGGAGAATTTTTTTATTATTTAGAACTATTGCTATGGCGTCAATGGGCCATGGAGTTGTTTTTTTATTATTTACAAATAATGCTATGGCGTCAATGAGCTATGGAGTATTTTTTTAATAAAAGTAGAACCAAATAAAAGCAGAAATTAACAAAATAATAAAGAAAAAATAATAAAAAAATACTAAAATATATATTTTAAATAAAATAATAAAGAAATTTGTTTAAAAAATAAAAAAATATTTTAAAATATTTATTTATTATTATATATAAAATATTTATTTATTTATTTAAAATATTTTTTTATTAAACAAACTTGATAATTTCGTAAAATCTAATATGGCGTTAATGGTCCACCATATACCAGTCATGATTTCCAAAGGTTTGCTGAATATACCTTGGATTTCAACATCGCAGGATTACGCCATGTAGGCCAAAAGCGAATGGCGAAGTTGAGCTTTTCATTAGAAATGTTGGCAAATTTATACGTTCTACTAATGTTCAAGCAAAAAGCTATAAGCAAGATTCTTCTAAATTTCTTTGCCAATATCGTGCTGCACCTCACTCTACCAGCGGAATATCACCATATGAAGCCTTGAACCAAAGAAAGCGGGCCCTAATTTGGGCCCACAGTAATTGGCTCACGCTGTTGCGGTCACCCTGCCTAAAGTCATGTCTATTATTCTTGTTCTTGTTATAGTTTTGTGTATTGTAATATGGCGAAACTAAGAAATAAATAAATAAAAGCTCAAGACACGACATTACCTAAAACAAATCTGTAAGTCATACCTGGTGATTCGTATGACAAATTAAGAAAGATGAGATACCGAACAGAAGTCGAAGATGAAATTGTATACTGACAACCGAGCGCGTGCAAGACAAAGCTCAATTAACCCAGGAATGGTAGTTCTGATGACATAACATAAACAAAACAAAATGGGCACACCGTTTGACCCGAATCCATTTGTAGTTAACGAGAAGAAAGGAACTATGTTTACAGTACCTAACGACTAATCCAAGAGACCAAGAGGGTGAAATAAAACTCTTCCGCCATATTGAAAGTCATCCCATCATTTACTCAATCCTGAAAAACCCAAGAGCAAGAAGTACCAACAGATAATTCAATTCCATTCGCAGTCAATTCCAGTCAAAACCAAAAAAACGCATCGTTAAGTGGATCGAGCGCAGGGACGCCGGAACTGGGGGGCAGGAGGGGCAGCCGACCGCGCTACCCTTTACCTGGAGGGGCAAGGGTCCAAAGGTGCCCTTTCAATTTAAAGGATGGCCTTGGCGAAATAGCAAATTTTCAGAAATTGTCATTGCAATTAGCGAATTGTAGCGAATTTTCTGTGCAATTCTTTTACGAATTTGCTTCAGAAATCGAACTGCATTTCTTCAGTAATCGAACTTCAAGAATAACACAATCACCTGGCGGAGATACCCCCTCACACCCCTATCATCCAATAAATAGAAAACATGATTAGGCGAAGTTCAACTCTCGATGTTTTGCAAACATCTCCTAGAAAATATCAATTCAAAAGTGCCCTTTCAAAAAAATATGCCACCCTTGCCTTCACATCGTTCCGGCGTCCCTGCCAGAATCAGAGACTATGTCACAACCATTTATTAAGTTTTATTTAATGGTAAGTATAAGAACGTAAATAAACTAATGTTCTGGAATTCAAACACTTCTTACATAATAAGTATAAATAACTGACGAAAAAAACAATTTCAATCCTAACGACCCTATAGTAGATATAACGTGGAAGTTTAGAGATATGGAGTTCGAATGAAGTATATATGGCATATATGTAATTTAACACTAGTGTAGCAGCCTATATATGCAATTTAGCGCTATTATTGAGCGAAGATTCACTTGAATTACTCAGGGACTTTTTTCAGTACATAGTGCATTAATGTACGTCTAAATATACAAAATATGTATCAAGAAAAATATTTTCAGTAGATATCGTATTGGACTAAGACGGTAAAATTTAATACTTTTTTGTAATAGAGCAATTTTACCTTTCAATATTTCAAGAAATAGTATTTTTTCCAGCTTATCACAAACTTTGCATGTGTAAAATCCCCTGTCCTCGACTGTCAAGTTTGTTATGTTGAAGGTATTGTTAGAAACCAATCTTATCTTTGTATCAATATCTTGACGTTGCTCATCGGATTTTCTCTCTTTCTTAAACCATAAAGCCGCATCATCAGATGTACTAACAGAGCAATTAAACGACACCCATTGTCCAGGGAAACGTGATTGCTGTTCGGTCTGTTGTCTTGGGATTTTTATCCACGACACAGCTGTTTTGAAAGCAAGAATAATAAATTTATCACGCATGTATTAAGCCTGCCCAAATTGGCCTATCGTGCATGCGTTTAAACAAAAGAACGTCAAGCAGTACCTAAAACGCGTTGTGTGCAGGGCAACACAGTGCCCATCAAATATCAGCGAAAGAGATCAGCTATTAGTCCGCCTAATTAAAATAAACTAAGTAAATAGCAAAGAATTATACCAAGCACTCGTGTATTGTTTTGTTTATTACATCAAAATTTCCTGTTATATATATATATATATATATATATTTATACTTATACTCAACTTTTGTGCTTAATAACTTTCGAAATACTATTTCTAGTTAAACGCTTTTAGGCTTACTTCAAAGCCTGTTCCTTTCTCTTTCGAACGAACTATTATCCTTGTCTCCAATGCTAGTAATAATTGCACATCTGGAAAACCACGTAAGAACAAATTAAAAGTATTTTAAGAGAGACCAGGTTGTTTGAAAATCCTAAACGAATGCTAAAAATCGTCAAACCATTCTGGTGTCTGAGCCAGAGTGTCATCGAATTGCGATGTAATGTAAACAGAAATTATAGCAAGTTGATAGTGTCAGTCAGCTTAGATGGTCCAAGCCAAAATTATATCGCATTTGAAGTTTCAAACTGAGTTAAAAATAGTGGAAGAAAAGCCGTAATTATACTTATTGTTACAATCCATTTAATAAAATGCAACATTTTTTTGTTTTAATGAAAAAACAGTTATTTTCATGAGAACGATTTGTTATTCCATCTCAATTTTTTTAATTTCCAATCGCAATAACGTAAAGTATTATTACCCGCGAACCAATGAGTCAAATTTAAGAAACGACCCACTGTTAGAAAGCTGAATGGCTACGCTTTAAAATGAATGTAAACTTTAACGTTTTCGTCTAGTATTTGTTTAGCA